>JAGFNQ010000441.1:596575-661957 GCA_024364735.1 Boesenbergia rotunda
GAAAATTCAATATGAGTGATTAAAAGAGGTAACCACTCCCATGGCTACAAACACAAGATTAGACAATGATGAGAGTGGTAAACCTATTGATCTAACTCAATATCGAAGCATGATAGGTAGTTTGCTATCTCACAGCCAGCCGACCAGATATACTATTTGCTGTAGGTATGTGCGCTAGATATCAAGTCTGTGCCAAGGAATCTCACCTAATTGCTGTAAAGCGAATTTTGAGATATCTCAAGGGTACAATTGGTGTAGGTCTTTGGTATCCCGTACCGAATCTTTTGATTTGATGGGCTATACGGATTCCGACTACGCTGGATGTAAGTTAGACCGGAAAAGCACTAGTGGGGGCTGCCAATTCTTAGGTTCGTCCTTAGTAAGTTGGTCGAGTCGGAAGCAACATTGTGTTGCTCTTTCCACTACCGAGGCAGAATATATCGCCATGGGAGAGAGTGTATCACAATTGTTGTGGATGATTCACACTTTAGAGGACTATGGATTGAGTTACAAGGGTGTGTAAGTGTTATGTGATAACATTAGCATAATTAACTTAACCAAGAATCCGGTACATCATTCTAGGACAAAACATATTGAAGTAAGACACCACTTCATTAGGGATCATGTACCTAGGGGGAACATCATACTCTCACATGTAGAGTCAAAGTCAAACCTAGCTGACATTTTCACTAAACCACTTCCCGAAAATGAATTTAGCTCTCTAAGACGGGAATTGGGAATGTGTCACACTTCATAGTCTTTCTATTTGCACTCAAACTCTCCATGATTATTTCAAATTGTTGGGAACAATTGGGTCACGTTGGGAACATCTCACACAAACTATAAGGTTTAACAAAATGTTTTTGTTTGCTAGACATGGGGTGAGATGTTAGGATCAACTCAATTTCTCAAAATGTCATTGCATCCCTTGAAAGATTAAGTTGACGAGATAATAATCATGGTGGTGACCAAGTATGGGGAAAACCAATGCATAACATATGTGTATTTGGCTCTATGATCATACTTGGACATTCCAATCAAGGCAACTTGATTGGAAACTTGGATTTGGAATCAAAACTTGGTTGAATATGCTTGATTGATTGTTGATTGAGTTTGACTCCAGTTAGATGGGTCAAAGTGTTTGTTGAACCTATAAGGACTTTTGATTCTTGTTCAGGGATCATTTCTAGTCATGGGATCATGTCCAAGTTCGACAAAGTCCATCAAATATCGTTTGAAAAATTTAGAAGTTCTGAAACTGAACATTTCAGTTCGTATCAGGAACCCTGATCGGTCAGCGGAACGATCAGGCATAGGGCTGACCGGTCCCTAGACCGATCTGACCCCCTTCTGTGGTGATCGGTCCACAGACCGATCAGGGAGTCAGCAGTGACTCTCCGAACTTTTTGACCAAGGATTCTGAGCCAGCCTGGATCGGTCTCTGGACCGATCTGGCACCCCGTGGGGATCGGTCCACAGACCGATCAGGGAGCTTAGAGGTTTCTCTCCGGACCATACTGTTCGTATCCTGATCGGTCATCCGACCGATCAAGAGTGCGTCTGATCGGTCATCCGACCGATCAGGCCCATGCCAGTCCGATCAGGATGTAGCCTGATCGGTCTGGACGCGACCAGATCGAACGGTGATCCGTTCAAACGCATTAAATTTTGGTTGGTGGACCGATCCACCAACCGATTAACTCTCTCCAAAACCTCGTTTTCCCAAACCCTAGCGCTGAAACACCCTCTTCTGCGCAACCTTGTGCGAGCGAGAGAGTTCTTGCGTCTCCCTTCTTCACGCGCGTGCGAGTTCTTGCGAAGGCTTCTACGGGCGTCTTCTCCTAACTGCAAGTTCTTGTGTGCTCCACCGCAAGTTTTTTTCTCAGTCTTGCACTCCCTTCAAACAAACTTCAATGGCGCCTAAGTAAGCTTTGATTTCAGTTTTCTTTTCACAACAGTTCTTGGAATATATGTTTATGAAGCTAATCATGTTTTTGCTCTTATTCTTGCTGTGGTGTCTTGATCTTTTTGCCTTTGCCGTGACCCTCTTTCTCACCTTATGATCAAAATCTCCTTTTGATCTAATGATTGGGTACCATCTTATATGATCAACTCTTGTTTTGTATGATCGATCTTATCAAATTATTTGAATCCTGTGTTATGATCAATTCAAAACCCTATAGAAAGTCTTCCAAGGGTAAGGGACCTATGGCGGATAGTTCTAAGGGCAAAGGCCCTTCGTCTTCTACACCTCCTATGAGGCCTCCATCTCCCCCGTATCCTAGATTTCAGAACATTCTCTATGCCCTAGAATTTCATTGGCACAACTTCAAACTAATGCCATGTCGGTCAGTGGATCAAACTTTTGTTTATGAACATTGTCCTACGGTGAGAAGAATCATTGAGTACTATGAGCTTTAAAACATCCTTTTCTTAGAAAGGCCAATCAATGTTGATTTGGTCTCTGAATTCTATAATAATCTGGCCAATGGGGAGGGCACGGGGTGGCGGACTCGTGTCACCGGTGTCGATCTTGACTTTACCCTATCATCCTTCACTATGTTTCTGGGGTGTCGTCGCTCCGAGAATGATTTTTCGCTTTATCCAAATCTTCCTGACCCTCTTCCTGTCCCCTTTACTGGAGTCACTCCTGACTCCACCTATGAGCATTTTCTAGGCCACCCCAGGCCACGGAGTTCTGGTGCGCACACCCGTACATTTCCCACATTTCCTGCTCTCCATCTATCTCCCATTGATTACGTTCTGTTTAAGATTATCACAAATTGTCTTCTTCCAACTATGTCAAAGCGTCTTGATGAGATCCATCCATTCCACTGCCTGATGCTTTATGGGATGCATCTGTAGTTAGATTTTGACATAGCACCGTCCATCTATTTCTCCATCATTGTTCATGGTCTGAGGTATGGTCAGATGATCTATATGTCATACGGTCATATCATCACTGCCTGGCTGTAGTCCGCTGGGATCGATGTCTCACAGGGTCAGACTGAACCTATGGTGCAACAGGATTGCCGACTTGATCGTCGCAAGCTGGCCCAGTCTGGTATTGTTGTCGGATCACGAGGGTTGCGTTGGAAGAATCAGAGACAAATGGGGGAGTTTTCAGGAGCATCCCATTCCCAGGAGCAGCCCGCTGATATAGATGATTATGATGAGTGGGCTCCTGACCTTCGATGGCAGATTGCGGAGTTAGAGCGGATGCTGCAGCACGAATTGCATATCTCTGAGCTCTGGCGACAGGAGGTCCGCTCAAAGTTTCAGACTTTTGATCACTGTCTCGACGCTTTAGCCTCTGATGTCTCTGAGATGCACTCCTTCCAGGACAGATGGTATGAAGAATGGTATCATCATACATTTCCTGATGGTGCATCTCCCAGTGGCCCTTCACCAGGAGATATCATCTACATTGATGATTCGGACGATGATCCAGCTGACGATTGACCGCTCTGTGTTCGTGTTTGATGTTTTTAGATGGCTGTGTACATCCTGACTTTTGTCTGTTCTATCCTGCTTAGGATGTTACTACTTGTTGATGCTTCGATGACTACTAGTTGCGATTGTGCTATATTGCCATGATTATGTGTTTATCTCATGGTAGTATGCCTATTGTTGATGCCATGCTGTTTATATGATTATGATCTGCATGTTTGCTACACTGCCATGTTCATGCTTGTAATGCCATGTCTACCTGATACATATACATGTTATGGCATGCTTTGCGAGTTGATAATCCGTGTTCATATGATGCATGTGATTGTTATATCTTGCTCTATCTTTTTCACATGTGTTTGTATGGTTATCCAACAATCTATAACATCTTTGTTGATTTGGGATACCCCTAGGGTTGAGGGGGAGTATGTTTTAATCTTAACAGTCCCTCTTGCCCCTTTTCGGTGTTCGACAAAGGGGGAGAGTGTGGATCATGTTAAGTTTAGGATGATCATATTGTAGGGGGAGGATCTGGATTTCCCTATGATTCTAAAGTTGACAAATATTGATTGAGATCCCTAAACTTAGATCGGGTTGTCAAACAACAAAAAGGGGGAGATTGTTGATGCAGTCTGGCCCTGATTGTTGTTTTGGTGTTGACACGGATTTAAGTTTAGGAAGATGATTATTGATTATGATTAAGGGAGGGCTAGGTGTTGGAAAAGTCCTAATTCGGAAAGGTTGGGTGAAAAGTCCTAGCTTGGAGGGCTAGGTGAAAAGTCCTAACTTGGAGGGTTAGGTGCAAATTCCCATCCTGGAGAATTAGGTGAAAAAGTCCTGGCTTGGAGGGTCAGGTGCCTAGCTTGGAGGGCTAGGTTAGATGAAGTTCTAACTCGGAAGGGTTGGGTGAAAAGTCCTAGCTTGGAGGGCTAGGTGAAAAGTCCTAGCTTGGAGGGCTAGGTGAAAAGTCCTAACTTGGAGGGTTAGGTGCAAATTCCCAACTTGGAGAGTTAGATGGAAAATCCTTGGCTTGGAGGGCTAAGGTGGATGGAAACTTAGCTTGGAGGGCTGAGTTTGAGTCCCTGGATCGGTCTGGTGATCGATCAGGGATTCTGGCACGCTGCTCCTTCGTGGATCGGTCTGGTGACCGATCCAGCGATGACTGATCGATCGGATGACCGATCAGGGAGCACACAGTGAGGTTGGGAACCTACTGTGTTGCTCCTGATCGATCTGGTGACCGATCAGGGAGTATGTGTTTCACCCATTGACTGGCTCCTGATCGGTCTGGTGACCGATCAGGGAGCGAGCAGTGAAGTTGAGTTCCCTTGCTGAACTGCTCCTGATCGGTCTGATGACCGATCAGGTTTACTGTGCAGATCATTCCGGAGAACGATCAGGCGTCGCAGGTTCCTCCCTATGATCGATCAGGACTGATCCTGATCGGTCTGGTCAGGTTCTGATCGGTCTGGTGACCGATCAGGAGGCTGCATGATCGGTCCGGTGACCGATCAGAAGGCTTAGCCTGCAAAACTCAGAAATCACCCAATATAAAGGTGGATCGGTCCGGTGAACGATCCACGATCTGGGATCGGTCTAGAGATCGGTCTGGGAGAATCTCAAAGAAATCGCGATTTCTGATTGAGCGTTGGGGATCGATCAGGATGGAGCCTGATCGGTCTGGAACCAGCCTGATCGGTCTGGTGACCGATCAGGAGGCTCTTTGATCGGTCCGGTGACCGATCAGGAGGCTCTCTGATCGGTCCGGTGACCGATCACTTTAATTCAAATTGCATTGTTAGTCGCTCTGATCGCGTCTGAACACAACCGATTCGCTGCCACTTTCCTCTAATATTTGATATGCTGGCTGATTTGCTGTTCTAATACTCTGATCAAGCTACATGTGACAGGGAAGGATTCATACACTTAAGGAGAGGTCAATGGAGGCTTCCCTTGGAGTAGGTTTGTCCATTTTCCCATCTCAGGTTGCAACGGCGAGCTGCAGACTAGAGCGGAGACTGGAGCTTGACTGAGGGGAGCTCAGTGAGTCCAGAGATAGCTCAGTAGAGGCTGGCGTTGGCAGATGAGTAGCTGGGAGCTACAGAGATGTTGTCACCTGGTGCTATGTGAAGAATCAAAAAGGGCGGTGGATGGCTTCGTGGAAGCAAGTCTTTCGAACTATTGTTCTTGCCGTGCCTTGAGTTCTCCACAACTTGCCTGCTGTGTTCTTACGATCTTCATCACTTTTGAGCAAGCAATTGAGAAGCAACCATCGTTTACTTGAGTGCTTGAAGGAGAAAACAAGAGGCTTGGAGTCCGACAGTGGGAAGACACGGAGAAGGGTTCTTGCGTGAGATCGCCACTGGGTGGAGCTCAGGGAAGCTTGCTGTGTTTTTGTCCTTGCTAAGTGTTTGAGTAAGATCCTTCTTGTTGTTTCTTTGTGCTTAAACTATATCCTTGTTTGAAACACACTTGGAGAGGTTTCTCCACCGAGAAGAAGGTTGCTGAGTTATCCGGTGATAACCGGGGCTTGATCTGCCGACGATCAAGGGATCGCCCACCTTAAGGGCACGCCAAGGAGTAGGGGCAAGTTATCCCCGAACCTTGTAAACCCTCCTTGTTAGCGATCTTGCTAGTTGTGATTGTTTTGCTTCCGTTACGTTTTCTGCATAATCTGTTTTCTACTCTTTCCGCTGTGCTACTGATATTTAAGTTGCAGAAATCGCTATAAGTATTCAAGTTGCAAGTGGTTGGCTATATTCACCCCCCCCTCTCTAGCCATCCGATCCCAACACTCTTACCGTTATTTGGTCGTTTTCCGAGATTGTGAGCCTTCCATCGTCTGGCTCCGATTTCGATCTGGTGTCGATGTCTTCCGAAGTAGTTAAAGCGAGAAGATTTGATTGTGGGGCCTCTTCTTCTTCTTCGGAGGAAGATTCCTCCCAAGTGGCTTGGAGAGCCTTCTTCTTTCGAGTCTTCTTGGCTTCCTTCAGATTGGGGCACTCTGATTTGTAATGACCCTTCTTGTTGCATTCATAGCAAGTGACATTCGTTTTGCCTTTTGCAGTTGAAGGTTCAGTTTGATCTTCCTTTCGTCGGCTTGCTTTCCTTCTGTTGGTTTGATGCTTCAGCTCCTTGTAGTAGTCCCGAGCTAGCCGAACCAGCTTGGGTCGATCCCCTTCACTATCTTCTGAGTCTGTTTCCGAGTCAGACTTGGGTGCTGGTTGAGGTTTCTTCTTGGCGACTTTCCTTGGGATTTACCTGCAAGAAAAGCAATACTTTTCTCGACCATAGTGCAGTTAGTCTGTTCATGTAATTCTAATTCTGAAAAAAGTTCATCTAATTTAATTTTTGAAAGGTCCCTAGAAACCTTCTAAGCATCTACCATAGATGCCCACAGAGTATTCCTTGGGAACGCGTTTAAGGTATACCTAATTAGGTCACGGTTCTCTACCTTGTGACCTATTGTGTGCAACCCGTTCATCAGCTCCTGGATTCTGGCATGGAGCTGTGCTACTGATTCGCCCTCATTCATCTTTATTGTGTAGAGTCTGTTTAGCAACAGATCTCTTTTGCTGATTTTGGTGTCGGAGGTACCTTTGTGCAGCTCAATCAGCTTGCTCCAAAGTTCTTTGGCGCTGTTGAAGGGACCCACCCGGTTTAGCACTTCCTTGGTCAATCCACACTGCAAAGTCTGGGTTGCCTTTGCATCATCCTCGATCTTCTTCTTCAGCGAGGCATCCAATTCAGAGTAGTGGTGTGTCACTCCTGCGTTCTTGGGGATCTCAACACCAGATTGGATAATTATCCAAATATCCACCTGAGTTTTCAGGTGGACTTCCATCCTGCTTTTCCAGTAGGAGAAATCTTCTCCACTGAAAAGCGGTGGCTGTGCTGAAACCCTCTTGCATGGCCATAATAATTTCTAAAAAAATAAAAATAGAGAAAACTTGTTTCAAAACTTGGTCTTGGATTAGTAGTGCAAAGAAAATTAATACAAATGAAAAACGATCGAGTGGTGTTGCACCAACCTCGATTAACGAGAAAAATTCGAAGAAAAGAAAAAAAATTTAAAATAATTTTGTAAAATCCAAAAAACTCTCAAATTGGTGGTTGCACCAGATTTGAGTCACCCGCTCTGATACCACTTGTTGGATCGGAGAAAATGATAGAGGGGGGGTGAATTTCGTTATAAAATTTTCGGAATACTAGAGAAGATACGCAGCGGAAAATACCAGAACACACGCGAACACAAGTCGATTTTACTTGGTTCGGAGTCGCGGTCGGCTCCTACTCCAAGGCCCGCGGTCTTTGACCGTTTACTTTGGGCAATTCTATATTCGTGAAAACATTTACAGATTGATAGTACAGATATAGAATTGGAAATTGAATTAAAAACACTTTCGTAATTTAAAGTTTTACCGACGCCCGAGGTGGATCGAATTTCGGAGCAGAGGGTCGTCGTCGATGCTGGAATCTCGAAGTCAAACTTTTGTCGGAGCGCAATGTTAGTGATATGAGAGAAGTGTCCTAAGGCAATCGCCTTATGATTGTAATCATTTATTCTAATAAATGAATATTCACTATTTGAGTATACATGTTTGTGTTTTTGATTGAGATCTTAAACTCATTTACTGAATACCCGCAAAACAATTCACAGCATGAGAGAATTTGTGATGAATTCACAACTAGTGATTATATCTACATGTGCAATTGTGAAGTATTGAAATTGTCCCTAGTCGATGAATTGATAAATACGGACACTATCAATTCTGTTGAGACTAGCATGGGTTATTCTCTAATCAGTTGATTCTCTCTGGCTGGTGAAATTGAGATGTCCGGAGATAAACATGAATGCTAGTTAAGGGAACTAATTCATTGGAGTGACTAGCTGTAAAACTTCATATGGTAGTCTACATATAGATATGCCAGTGAAGTTCTTACTGCAGCTTAAGTGCGATGTTCCTTTGACTTGCGGTGTTCAAGTCATCTTGGTCATGGAGACTTATACTTTGACATGTTAAGCAAACATCTCCAAGGAGGTGTGGACCCAGGATGATTGGGTATAAGTCGAAGTGCCCGAAGATGTTTGAACAGCCTACAAACGATTCACCACTCCTTGCGAGGAGATGTATACCCGAGGCCTATCGTCGGATTGTTACTCGAAGCCTCTGGCCAGAGAATGACATGTTCAGAGTATGAATCTCTTAAATACATGAGAGTAATTAGAATCCATAGGACGAGAAAACATTACTTGGGCTAGGTGTGACGTAGTCAGCCTAGTGGGGACTGACACACATAGACCATGTCCTGAACCATGTGGGTATAAGATGGTGAAGGGAATGGGGCACGATTCATTATAGCTGCTGAAGGGTTTCAGAATTGTTTCTGAGGTCAACCGTTGATCTTTCGATTAATTGGGGATCATGATGTACTACTAGGTGTCACTCATGATCGTTCTATAATTGATTAATTATAGACGGCCAACATAAATCGAAAGCCTATTTAGTCACACGTACTACAAGTAATCCGAGGGATTTAAAACGAGTTGAAAATTAGATTTTCCAATCAAGAGAGATTAAGTTTGGTTGAGCCAAACGATAAGTCGAATCTGAATTTTTCAGAGACGCATCGGAAGCGTAAAATGTCTAAGTCTTTTGAAGACTTAATAGAAGAATTATATAAGTTTAATTCAATGGGGCTTGGCTTGGATGGGCCAGCCAAAGAGGCCTCCATCCTCTTTGCTTGGCCGGCCACAACAAAGGGAGAGAACCAAGTTTTTGGTTCAATTTATAAAATAAACCAAGTGTGGTTTGTTTTATAAAATTATGGATGATATAAATTTTTATATAATAAACCAAGGTTTGGTTTATTTTTCATGGAAATTAAAATGAACCATGGATTGGTTTATTTTATAAAATCAATCATGGATTGATTTACGATGATAAGGAAATTTATTTCATAGGAGAGAAGAGACTTGATTGATTTTTTATCATGAATTAAAATATGATTTTAACCATGATATAAAATCAAACTTGGCATGATGGAATAAGTTATTCCATATTTGAGAGGCTTGATGGTTGAGAGGCCACTATATAAAGGACCCAAGGCAAGGCTTGGGTGATAAGCATAGAGATGAAGGCATAGGCTCTCTCCCTCTCTTTCTCTCCTTC
Source organism: Boesenbergia rotunda (assembly GCA_024364735.1). NCBI lineage: Eukaryota > Viridiplantae > Streptophyta > Magnoliopsida > Zingiberales > Zingiberaceae > Boesenbergia > Boesenbergia rotunda. The sequence continues at coordinate 606,199 of JAGFNQ010000441.1, forward strand.
TCTTCTCCCCTTCTTGTCGTGCGCCAACTAGCCCCAAGAAGGAGCACCAACCGGCCGCCCTTGCCCTTTCCCTGCCGACCACCATCTCTTGGCCGGAAGAAGGTGTTGTCGGAATTAGAGTTTGCCGCAAGGATCTTTTTGCCGCAAGCCTCTTCTTTTGCTTCGCCGGAAATTTGATTCCGGCCATCCTTTTGTGGTTAGTCTTCCGACTTCTCTTTTGGTTTTTCTTGTCGCGTTCTCGGAGAATCTAGTAGTTCTCGAGAACACGAAACTCGTGGCTTTGCAAAGTCATCCCGAAGATACTTGGCATGGATGCGAATAGAGGCGGAGCTTCCAAGGGACGCTTACGGTTGGATCTCGTCCCTTCCTTCGAGTTACGTGAGGTAATACGTAAATTAGTTTATGTTTCTGCAAAATTTTAAATATATGATCATATCTACACAAAATAAAATTGCATGCTTAGATGTGTGGTTAAATAATTAGAGAAATTATTTATGCTAAACCTTTCGCTGCACGTAATTAATTTTAAAATTACGAACCCGCATCAATGTCAACATGCACCCGGTCCCAACAGTGGTATCAGAGCGAGGTTTGTGTTCGACATAATCATATAATTATTTTTGCGGAAATCTTTGTCATGATCTCAATTTTGGAAAATTTCCCAATTATGGAAACTTTCCAATTATGGAAACTTTCCAATTATGGTAGATTTTCGATTTAGTAATTTCAAAGTTTGGAAATCCTTATGAAATTTCACAAACTTTTGAAATATCTCTGTTTCTAAAATTTTATGATAATTGTGAAAACTTTCTATTTTTGGGAACTTTCCAATTTTGGAAAATTTTCAATTTTGGAAAAACGTAAGTTTTCTTTGTACCAGAAACTTACAATTGTTCTGAAAACCTTTTATTTTGTAAACTTTCCATTTATGGAATGCTCGCAATTTTGGACACTTTCTTTCAAGATTGTCTAGACAAATTATGGGAATATTAATTGGCATTTAAATTTATAATTGGAAATCAAATTATTTACAAAATTCTTTATTTTGGATTGAGCCTCAGGGAGCCGTCCAATTTAAAGTTAGTTGTTATAATTAAATTTCCTAAATTGAATTTAAGCTGTCAAATGTTTAATTTGGATTGAGCCTCGGGGAGCCTTCCAAATTAAGTTATTGATATTAATTTTTCATAAATAAAATATGTGATCAAATCTAGAAAATTTTGGAGGTGATTCTCAAACGATAATTTCCTTATTTGATTTATGAGGTGACGCTCTTACATATTATTGTCTCCAAAATTAATTAGGAAAATTGTTTCCTATAGAGTATATTTCCTTAAATAAGATTTTCATGAAAATAATATGTGGTTGAATTAAGGGAATCTGTCTTTTAATTTAATAAGATTTGATTTAGAGAAATCAAAGTCTTAAACATATTATTTCCGAAATTGATTATGATAATTTAGGAAATTATTTCCCAAAATAATTCCTTGAATAAAGTATTAAATTAGAATTAGGAAATCCGGTTCCTAATTCAATTAATAAGACTTGATAAATTAAGTCACATACATACTTTATTAAGGAAATCGTTAGAACATAACATAATTATATGTCATGAATGTGCATAAAAGAAAAGGATGAGACCTAAAACCCCTTACAAAATATTAAGGCCAACACCTTCCATTAATATGGTTAGAATCGGAGTTTTGTTTCTCGTTTGGGTTGATGGACACATCCATGCCCCGCTTGAACCTTAACATGTTGAAACCATGGAATTAGTTTATGATTAATATAGTTGGAGTCAGAGGTCAATCCTTAGTTTTGGTTGTTGGACACATCCAAGCCCAAGCCTAACTAAACGGTTGAATGAGCTCCAACCATATTAAAACTATTTCTTGATTAATGGGTCAGCCTTAAGCTTGGAGCATCGATTTGTTGTGCCACAGCCAAGGTCGATGTAAAGAGAGGTGCAGTTGGGTGCTATGTATATTGTTGCATACTTGTTAATGAGTTAACAACCCAATGATTTATGCAAACATTCAATTAGTTGATAGCATAATGTGATAGTTACATATGTATAATATGTAATCGGTATAATTACCTACCTTCATAGCTAAGAATAACTTGATGGACTCTAGCCATGGTTGTTCTTATCTATGGTTGGATATCAACTTATTTGGAGATGTTCCTACGATCTCCCGAATTGATAAAAAGGGTTATTCAATTCGAAAAATAAATAGGATTTAATTAATATATATTGATGTATTCTTTATCATTCTCATCACATAACCTCAATTTGTATTCCTAGGATAATCACCTGATCATGTCTTCTCTGAATTTGCGTTCCATTTTGGACACCAATAAGCTGACTAGGCCAAACTTCATGGGCTGGCTTCGAAACCTGAGGATAGTCCTCAAGGCAGAAAAGCTTGCTTATGTCCTTGAAGAACAACTTCCCAACCATCCTCCTGAAGATGCAACTCCAGACCAGTTAGTGGCCTATCAGAAACATGTGGTCGATTCTGAACTTGCGAGTTGCATCATGCTGGCCGCTATGGTACCTGAGCTACAAAAATAGCATGAGCATATGGATGCTCATACCATCGTCTTCCATCTTCATTAGATGTTTGACGAGCAGGCGAGATCCGAAAGGTTTGAGGTCTCCAGACTCCGCTTCACCTCTAAGATGCAGGAAGGCACTTCTATTTCACAGTTTGTGTTGAAGATGTTGGGGTACATTGAGCGACTAGGCACACTCGGATTTGCAATGGATCACGAACTAAGTATTGACTTAATTCTGCATTGTTTGCCAAAGAGTTACTCACAGTTTGTGATGAACTATCGGATGAAAAAACTGGAGACTACCATTCCTGAGTTGCTTAACCTGTTGAAGACTGTAGAGCTTTCTGTAAAGCAGGATCAGAAGACGGTACTGTTAGTTGGTTCCTCAAAGAAAGGCTCTAAGAGGAAGCCCAAAGAACAAAATAAGGGAAAGAAGAAAAAGGCCAAAAAGATTGAAATGGCACCAAAAGGCACTTGCCATCACTGCGGCAAGGAGGGCCACTGGCGAAGAAACTGCAAGGTTTATCTTGAGTCCTTGAAGAAGAAGGCATCCGATGCCCCATCCTCTTCAGGTATCTTCGTTATTGAATGTCACTCTATTTCCTCGGACACCTGGGTACTTGATACTGGGTGTAGCTCACATATATGTAATGACATACAGGGGCTAAGAAATAGAAGAAGACTCGTCAAGGGAGAAGCGAATTTGCGAGTTGGAAATGGAGCAAAGATTGCTGTTGTTGCCATCGGAACATATTTGCTAAAGGTCCCTACTGGACTTGTCTTAAAATTGGATAATTGTTATTTTGTTCCTTCGTTAATAAAGAACATTGTATCTATTTCATGCTTAAATGAAAAGGGTTATCATTTAACTTTTAGTAACAATTGCTGTTACATAACTTTAAATGGTGTTCTTTATGGGACCGGAACATTAAGCAATGGTATCTACACGTTAGATTTATCCGGTGACATTTTCAATATCAAAGTTAGCAACAAACGTGCTCGAATATATAATCAAATAGACTCCTATATGTGGCATTGTCGTCTTGGCCATGTAAGAAAGAAACGCATGACAAAATTACACCGATGTGGAATTCTGGATTCATTTGAACCCGGTTCATTTGATACATGCGAATCATGCTTAAAAGGCAAGATGACCAAATTACCCTTTTTGAAAAAAGGTAAACCAGTGGGAGAATTGCTTGGTCTAATATATACTGATGTATGTGGACCAATGTCAACTCTTGCACAAGGAGGCTATAGCTACTTCATTACCTTTATCGATGATCACTGACGATTCGGGTATGTGTTCTTAATGAAACACAAATCTGAAGCTTTTGAGAAATTCAAAGAGTTCAAAAGTGAAGTAGAGAAACAGCTTGGCAAAAGTATTAAGATACTTCGATCCAATTGGGGTGGTGAATACTTAAGTCAAGAGTTTCATGATTATCTTAGGCACAATGGGATATTGTCTCAATAGACTCCGCCATATACACCACAGCATAATGGTGTATTTGAGAGGCATAACCGAACCTTGATGGACATGGTTAGATCTATGATGAATCATGCAACTCTTCCAAAATCCTTTAGGGGCTATGCGCTTAAGACAGCTGTTTACTTACTAAATAGAGTCCCGACTACGGTAATCTCTACTACTCCATATGAGACGTGGAATAGTAAGAAACCTCATTTATCTCACCTAATGATATGGGGTTGTCCTGCTTATGTAAAACGGACTGTATCAGACAAATTGGATGCTAAGTCTGATAAATGTCTATTTATTGGATACCCTAAGGAAACGAAGGGTTACCAATTCTATCATCCCTTGGAACAAAAGGTGTTTGTTTCAAGGCATGCTGTATTTCTAGAAAAAGAATTTCTTTTACAAGAAAACAGTGGGAGTAGCATTGAACTTGAAGAAGTTCAAGAAACTCCAATAGACATTACAGAGACACCTAGTCTAGACACACAACCAATAACTCATAATGATGAGCTATCAGTTGAACCTAAAACAACACTACTTCTTCGTAGGTCTGATAGAACACGCAATATTCCAGAGAGATACGGATTTCTCATAGGTGAATCGAACGACATGTTACTCATTAACGATGACGAACCTATCAGTTATGAAGATGTTCTGAAAAATTCAGAAAGGGATAAATGGCTTGAAGCCATGAAGTCGGAAATGAATTCCATGTACAAAAATCAAGTATGGGACTTGGTTAACCCACCTGAAGGGATTAAGCCCATAGGGTGCAAGTGGGTTTTCAAGAAGAAAACCGACATGGAAGGTAATGTTGTTACCTTTAAGGCTAGATTAGTGGCAAAAGGATATCGTCAGAAATAAGGAATTGATTATGACGAAACCTATTCGCCAGTAGCTATGCTTAAATCCATTCGGATGCTCCTGGCCACAGCAGCTCATTATGATTATGAGATATGGCAAATGGATGTGAAAACAGCTTTCCTTAATGGAAACCTGCTTGAGGATGTATACATGATACAACCTGAAGGTTTCACATCGGTTAATAAAACCAAAGTATGCAAGCTTCGACGATCCATATATGGACTAAAGCAAGCATCCAGGAGCTGGAACATCCATTTTGATGAGACAATCAAAGAGTTTGATTTCTCACAAAATCCTGACGAACCTTGTGTGTACAAGAAGGTTAGTGGGAGTGCAGTCGTATTCCTAGTGTTATATGTCGATGACATATTACTTATAGGAAACGATATATCAGTCTTACAGTCTGTTAAAATTTGGTTGTCCAACACTTTCTCCATGAAAGACCTAGGAGAAGCAACCTATATCCTTGGGATTAGAATCTATAGAGATAGATCAAAACGGTTGCTTGGTCTTTCGCAGTCTACATATATAGACCGAGTGCTAGAAAGGTTTAGCATGTCGGAATCCAAGAAAGGTTACCTTCCCATCAGGCATGGGATCAACCTTTCAAAGTCTATGTGTCCGCGCACAGAAGACGAGAGGATTTGCATGAATAAGATTCCTTATGCATCCGCGATAGGATCTATCATGTATGCTATATTATATATTAGGCCTGATGTATCGTATGCTCTGAGCATCACAAGCAGATACCAGTCTGATCCAGGAATGGATCATTGGACGGCTGTCAAGACAATCCTCAAGTACTTATGAAACACTAAGGATGTGTTCCTAATATATGGAGAAGGTGATATGGTAATACGTGGGTATACAGATGCCAGTTTCCAGACAGATTAGGATGACTCCAAATCTCAGTCTGGATATGTATTTATTTTGAATAGAGGCGCAATAAGTTGGAAGAGTTCCAAGCAAGACACCGTAGCGGATTCTACCACGGAAGCAGAATATATTGCAGCTTCGGAAGCAGCAAAGGAAGCAGTCTGAATCAAAAAGTTTGTCTCAGAACTGTTGGATCGAGAGAATACGATAGAGGGGGGTGAATATCGTAAATTGTTTCGGATTGAAAAAGAGAATACGCAGCAGAAAAATTAAAACTAAACAACACACAAACACCAAGATTTTACTTGGTTCGGAGTCGCGGTCGGCTCCTACTCCAACGCCCATGGTCGTTGACCGTTTACTGCGGACAATTCTATATGTGCGCAAAACAGTTTACAAACAGATATTACAATTGTAGTACAGTAAACTTAAAAGGACAGCTCTTCGTTACCAACATCCGGTGTGGAATGTATCTCGGAGCAGAGGGACGTCGTCGACGCTTGTATCTCGAGTTGGGAGGTTTCCGAAGAAAAGCGTTTGAGTAGAAGAGTGTATTGGCGTTGGAAGCAGTGATTTTTGAAGCCTTGGGGTTGAGGGACTTATTATAGCCTCCTGGGGCGGCCTGAACGTTGGGGGCGCCCCCCCACGTGTCACCCGATCCGAGCAACTCTCGGTCAGCCCTTATCCCACTCGAATAGAGCTGAGAGTTGACTGTGGGGGCGCCCGGGACGCTGGGGGCACCCTGGTTGACTCTTTCAGTGGGCTTCTCGGCTGGATGATCTTTATCCGCTTCGTTGGCTCAAGCCCGGGGTGCCCTGGGCACTGGGGGCGCCCGGGACACTGGGGGGGCCCGGGACGCTGGGCGCCCGGGACGCTGGGGCGCCAGGGACGCTAGGGGTGCCCCGCCCAGTATGCTTCCGAAGTGTACTTTTGCTGAACTCATGTTTGGCTTTACTTAGGGCGCCCGGGTCATTTCGGGCACCCAACCCAGCTGCTGCCTTACTCCTTTGAGGCTTTCTGAGCTGCAGACACTCATTCCTTCAATCCTGCATCGAGGGTTAGTACTAAACAAGATAAAGCAACAATGTTAGTGATTCTTACAGTCGTAGCTGTCTTGGTTCTGACTTTAGGTCTCCAAAATGAAGCCCTAGGTCAAACCGACGCCTACTGTTCCCTCGACGGGGAACGCGTCCTCACCTACTCCTCTCAGGAGAATTTACCTGTTGCCAACCGGCTCCTCCGATTGGACTTTTGCCCAGCAGTCCTTCGCCAGGTCTTCAGTACCAAGTAATCCTTCGCCTGGTGCCCAGCAGTCCTTCGACAGGTCTTCGTGTCCTGGCATTCCTTTGCCAGGTGCCAAGCAGTCCTTCGCTAGGGGTTTGTATCCTGGCATTCTTTCGCTAGGTGCCTAGCAGTCCTTCGCTAGGGCTTTGTATCCTGGCATTCCTTCGCCAGGTGCCTAGCAATCCTTCGCTAGGGCTTTGTATCCTGGCATTCCTTCGCTAGGTGCCTAGCAGTCCTTCGCTAGGGCTTTGTATCCTGGCATTCCTTCGCTAGGTGCCTAGCAGTCGCTAGGACTTGTATCCTGGCATTCCTTCACCAGGTTCCTAGCAGTCCTTCGCTAGGGCTTTGTATCCTGCACACTTAATGAGCATGTTAGATAAACATTACCTCTTAACTTTTGAACCCTTTGCCATTATCAAAACACAGGTTCGACTTGGGTGCTGTCTGCACTAACAATCTCCCCCTTTTTGATTTATGGCAACCCGATTCAAAAAGTTAAGTTAATCAAGACATTTGATATAACAGTTTTAGTTCCCTCCCCCTAGAAGGAATCTCCCCCTAGGTTTTTCAAATGTTCGTGGGGTTTTGAAAAAATTTCTTAGTCAACATGATGGAATTTATTTTTCAGAAACTTAGAACATTTTTCAAAAGAAGTTTTTAGAAAACTTAAACCAATTTTGGTTGAGTACTTTGGAAAAAATTTCCAGTCAATAATTTAGAAAATTTTCTAACGAATTTTCAATCTCATTAGTACTTTAGAGGCTTTATACTTAGAAACTTTTCTATTAGAGAAGTTTAGAAATAAGTACTTAGAGAATTTTTGAACATAGCTTAAGTCCTTAGAAAATACTTTTGAAAACTGCTTGGATCAAGTACTTAGAATCAATTTTGAAAACTATTTTGATCAAGTACTTTTGAACCAGTTTTGAGAAAACTAACTTAAGTATTATAAAAACAGCTTTAGAAAAAAAAATTAGCTTAAGTACTTTGAAAGCAGTTTTTAACAGACTTAGCTTAAATTTTGAAAACTGCTTTGAAAAATCTTAGCTTAAATATTGAAAACAGCTTTAAAAAAACTTAGCTTAAGTATTGAAAACAGTTTTGAAAAAACTTAGCTTAAGTATTTTGAAGAAAGGATAAAGTTTTGAATTTTGAACAAAAATTTAAACAAAAAGTTTTGAAGCTTCTCTCCTTTCCTATCTCTGCCCCTTTGCCGTATATCAAAAACTAGGCAATATAGTAGAAAAAAATAAACTGCATAAGTATATAACAGAATAACATGCTGTATTGAACCAATTCAAGATATAAACTGAACCAAAGCAATTTCAATTATCTCTGTAAGGTCCTATCTAACTCAATTAGCTACTTACTAACTGTTATAAATAGTAGTTTTCGCTAGGGTTAGTCAAGTTAAGTGTTCTGTTCAAGTTAGATTTTCTAAACTTGACACTTAACCTGATTGCTGTTTAATTTGTATTTAGTGCCCCAATTACTACAAATGCACTGATCTACATCTTGAATTAAGGCAAAGACCTAAGCATCTCAACCCATTCTATGTTATCAATCAAAAGTACCCTAAGGTGCTTGTGAGATGCTGACTTCTAAATCTATAGGTGCATGCAGTTCTAGGGTTAGGGCCTAGGTTAAGTCCATTTGTGAAAAAGCCCTAGTTTTGAAGGGGATAGTTTTTGAAAAAAAAACTAAGTCAAAAAATTATCAAAAAAAAGCTAAAAGGATTTTTCAAACTAAGTAAAATTTGATTTGAAATCAGGTAAGCAGTTTTAAAATTCTTTTAGAAACTGATTTTCAAATCAAGTAAAGCAGTAACAAAACCAAAAGTAGAGTTAACCTATTCTACTAAGCATAATCCTAACTGCCTTCTTAGTGAGCTGAACTCAGACTCTGGTAGGAGTTTGGTGAATATGTCAGCTAAGTTAGACTTAGAGTCTACATGCTTAAGGACTATTTCACCCCTGGCTGCATGATCTCTTACAAAGTGGTGTTTAACTTCTATGTGTTTAGTTCTAGAATGTTGGATTGGGTTCTTAGTTAGATTAATTGAGCTTATATTATCAATAAAGACTTGAGTATGGGTGTAGTTAAGCTGAAAGTCCTTAAGAGTGTGCATCATCCATAGTAGTTGTGCTACACACTCTCCTAAAGCAACATACTCAGCTTCAGTTGTGGATAGAGCTACACAGTGTTGTTTTCTGCTGCACCAACTTACTAGACTATTTCCTAACAGTTGGCAGCTTCCACTTGTGCTCTTTCTATCTAATTTACAACCAGCGTAGTCAGAATCTGAGTATCCTGACAAGTTAAAGGTTGAAGTCCTAGGATAGCAAATCCCTACATTTAGGGTGCCCTTAACATATCTTAATACTCTTTTTAGGGATGCTATGTGCGTTTTCTTAGCACAGATTTGGTATCTAGCACACATACCTATAGCAAAAAGGATATCAGGTATGCTGGCTATAAGGTATAGTAGACTTCCAATCATACTTCTATAGAGTTTGAGGTGTACTGGTTTACCATCAGGGTCACTATCTATTTTTATGTTGGTGGTCATGGGGGTACTTATGCTTTTAGAGTTATCCATTTTAAATTTCTTTATTAGTTCTTTACCATATTTGGATTGATGGACATAGTTTCCATCCCTAGTTTGTTTAATCTGTAATCCTAGGAAAAAGTTGAGCTCACCAACTAAGCTCATTTCAAATTCATTTTCCATTATTTTAACGAATTCTTTTAAAAAATTTGAGTTGGTGGACCCAAAGATTATGTCGTCGACGTAGATTTGGGCAATAAAGATTTCTTTTCCTAGGATTTTAATAAATAGGGTTGAATCGATTTGTCCTTGTTTAAATTCTTTAGAAATTAGGTAAGTTGATAAGCGTTAATACCAGGCCCTAGGTGCTTGTTTTAGTCCATAAAGTGCTTTAGTGAGTTTGTAAACATGGTCAGATCTTTCTAAGTCCTCAAACCCAGGGGGCTGTTCTACATAAACCTCTTCCTTAATGAATCCATTTAGAAAAGCTGACTTTACATCCATTTGGTATAATTTAAATCCTTTATGGGATGCAAAGGCTAATAACATCCTAATGGACTCAAGTCTAGCTACCGGGGTATAGGTTTCGTCATAATCTAACCCTTCTACGTGGCTGAATCCTTTCGCTACTAAGCAGGCTTTATTTCTGACTATCTCTCCTTGATCATTTAACTTATTCCTAAAAACCCACTTAGTGTCAATGACGGATTTGCCCTCAGGTTTAGGTACTAGTTCCCAGACTTGGTTTCTCTCAAATTGGGCTAACTCATCTTGCATTGCTATGATCCAATCAGGATCAGGTAGAGCTTCCTCTATAGTCTTAGGTTCAATTTTTGAAATCATTGCTATCTGACTAAGATTTCTATAGGAAGACATAGTTCTGACTCCTAGAGTTGGATCACCCACAATTTGATCGGTTGGGTGACTGAGTCTGGGTTTCTTGGTTTTTCTAGAACTTGGTTCAGCCTCAGGTCCGGCTGGTCGGTTTGGTTTACTATTTAATTCAACTATTTGAGTTGGTTCAATTATTGGTTCAATAGTTGGTTCAATTGACTCATTAGTTGGTTCAATAGTTAGTTCGTTTATGGATTCAATTAAAGATTCAACAGCTTGTTCATTATCTTCTTGATCAGTATTTGTTGAAGTTAGATCTGAGTTATCAGATTTTGACTTAATATCTTCATCAAATATTAGATTGGTTGTTTCTTCAATTTTCTTAGTTTGTTTGTTGTAAACCTTATAGGCTCTACTTGTTGTTGAGTATCCTAAGAAGATGCCTGGGGTTGACTTAGATTGGAACTTACCTAGATAGTCCTTGGTGTTTAAGATATGGACTTTGCACCCAAAGACCCTTAGGTAGTGTAAGTTTGGAAGTCTATGGTAGTATAATTCATAGGGTGTTTTATTGTGCCGTTTGTTAATTAGTACCCTATTTTGGATGTAGCAAGCCGTACTAATTGCTTCTGCCCAATATTGGTTAGCTAAGATGAATTCATTGAGCATAGCCCTAGCGCCTTCCTGTAGGGTTCTATTTTTTCTTTCGACTATCCCATTTTGCTGGGGGGTTCTAGGACACGAAAATTCGTGTATATACCTATTTGCCTTACAAAATTCCTCAAATCGTTGATTTTCAAACTCTCCCCCATGTTCACGCCTAAGTCTTTTGATTTTAGTATCGTTTTGATTTTCAATTAACTTACAAAAGTCATTGAACAGGTTCAGGGTTTCATCTTTGGTTTTTAGAAACCTAACCCAAGTAAACCTAGAGTAATCATCAACTATTACTAAACAGTATCGGTTTTCGCTTAGTGACTTGGCTCCATGTGAATCAAATAGGTTAAGGTGCAGGAGCTCAAGTGTGGTTTGAGTTAGATTAGATTGAATTAGTTTGTAATTAGACCTGGTTTGTTTACCTTGATTACATGATTCATATATTATATTTTCATGGTTCTTAATTTTAGGAATACCTTTAATTAGGCCAAGTTGGGTGATTTTTGAAATAATTCTCAAGTTAGTGTGACCTAATCTCCTATGCCAGAGGTTTGATTGTTCTAACTGAGTTAACATGAATTTAGGTACTAGAGGTAGGTTTATAGTGTAAACATTATTTTTCCTAGTGCCCTTAAGCATGATTTCTGAGTCTTGCAGGTTTCTAATCAGGCAGTTAGAATTGTTAAAAGTAACTATATATCCAGAATCACATAATTGACTTATACTAAGCAAGTTAAATTTAAAATTTTCAACCAAAAGAACTTTCTTAATAACAAAGTCAGATTTAAGTTCAATATTAACTGACCCAATCACTTTGAGTGTAGCATTGTTGCCAAATGCTACTAAGCCTAGGTTTTTGAGCTTGAGTTTGGTGAATTTCAATTTATCCCCAGTCATGTGTCTGGAGCAACCGCTATACAACATCCATTGGTCAAAATCTTTATGTTCCTACACCTAAAGAGTTATGTTGATTTGGATCCAATTAGAATCAGGAATAGCTTAAATTGATTTTCACAGCCTAGTCTGTTTCACCCAAATCTAGGGTTATCAATCACGTTTGCCTTATGGGTTTTGTGAGACAGGTTTTGGTAGATAGAATTATTTTGAAAAATTATGATTTATTTTAAAAAAATTGAATTAATTTTGAAAATAGTTGATTTAAAAAAGATGTTTGAATCTACAATTAACTGAAAATTTATGTTAGATTCGAATTTGATAAAGAATAATTTGAATTTGAATTTCAAAAATCGGCTTCCAGGTCTTGGCGAGGCACTAGGCCTTCTTTGGCTGTAGCCTTATTGGATCATCAACCCTTTCCTTGACAAAGCCTTTTAATGAAATTTCATTTTCAAAATTTTTTTTTGAAAAATTCTGGTCTAACTAGTTTGGGTCTTGGATCGTTAGCTTCGGCTAGTTTCACCAGTCTAAAGAGACCAAGTAGAGTATACTTGACCTTATTAGAATTGGCTTCCCTAACGTACTATCATCTCACCGCCATCCAATACTATGTTGTTCAAATTTCAGTTAAGTTGGTTCGGTCCTTAACTAACCATTTCTAAGTCTAAGCATGGTAAATTGCAGAAATTAAATAAACAAGCAATCATGCAATTTTCAAGCAAGAAAGGAATTTTATTTAATTATACAAATTTTTTTAGTTTGGCTCCCCCTGGACTAAAGTCGCGGTAATGGTTCGGCAAGATATGGATCTTGTCCTTGGGGATCCAATACTGATTTGATCCAGTTTGTTTGTTCAGGCACAGTTTGGGTACCCATGCCTGAACTTTAGGTCTGGACTGGTTCAGTACAGCATAGTAGGATCTTTGTCTAGACTTGGTTCGGTAGCCTAACCCTGATCGATTTAGAACCGACTTCTGTTTTCCAAGAATCATGTCAAGACCCTTGGAACCAGAAGTGAATCGTTCTAAGGCAGCTCTAAGATCCTTAACTTGAGTTTTCAAGAAAGAGTTCTCTGATTCAAGTTTTTCAACTTGAGCAGAGGTTCCTTCTTGAACCTTCTCAGTTAAGGGTTCAGAGTCTGCCCCCTCTTTCAGGAGTTTTACTTCCTGTCTGAGTGACTCGACTCAGATTTTGGCTTTCACCAAGTCTCAAGAAAGATAAGAAATTAATTCACTTAATTGTAATCTAGAATACCCACTTACAGTGATTTCACCATTTTCTAAAAACATGAGTTTTCCGTCGTCCTGCTCTGATTCTGACTCGGTCTCGAGTTCTTCGGAGGCAGTCAGGGCTAGCAAGTTTGACTGGGGTGTCTCTTCTTTTTCTTCTGAGGAAAATTCGTCCCATGTTGCTTGGAGTGCATTCTTCCTTCTTGTCTTCTTGGTCTCCTTTAGATTCGAACACTCCATCTTGTAGTGACCCTTCTTCTTGCACTCGTAACAGGTCACGTTTGGTTTGTTCTTGTCATTTGAGGGTTCAGCTGGTTCTTCCTTTCTTCGGCTGTCTTTCCTTCTGTTGGTCTGGTTTTTTAGCTCTTTGTAATAGTCTCAGGCTAGCCGAACCAACTTAGGCTGATTTCCCTTGCTGTCTTCTGAGTCTGAATCTGAATCAGACTCGGGTGCAAGTTGAGGCTTCTTCTTGATTGTATTTCCAGCTTTACCTGCAACAAAGGCAATGCCTTTCTCGGCCAGATTGCAGTTAGTCTGCTCATGTAATTCAAGTTCAGAAAAAAGTTCATCTAACTTGATTTTGGAAAGATCCCTAGAAACTATGTAAGCATCTACCATAGATGCCCACAAGGTGTTTCTTGGGAAAGCGTTAAGGGCATACCTTATTAGATCACAGTTTTCTACCTTGTGACCAACGGTGTGTAGACCGTTCATCAGCTCCTGAATTCTGGCATGGAGCTGAGCTGCTGATTCGCCGTCGTTCATCTTGATGGTGTACAGCTTGTTCAGTAGAAGGTCCCTCTTGCTGATTCGGGTGTCGGAGGTTCCTTCGTGTAGTTCGATCAGCTTACCCCAGAGTTCTTTGGCGCTGTTGAATGGACCCACCCGGTTCAGCTCCTCTTTGGTTAGGCTGCATTGGAGTGTTTGGGTCGCTTTGGCATCGGCTTCTATTTTCTTTTTGAGTGCAGTGTCCCATTCAGTATAAGACTGTTGTACTCCGTCAGCATTCCTTGGTATTTCCAGTCCAGACTGGATGATTATCCACATGTCCACCTGAGTTTTCAGGTGGACCTCTATTCTGCTCTTCCAGTAGGAGAAGTCTGTTAGCGATATGAGAGAAGTGTCCTAAGGCAATCGCCTTATGATTGTAAACATTTATTTCAATAAATGATAATTCACTATTTGAGTATACATGTTTGTGTATTTGATTGGGATCTTAAACTCATCTACTAAATGTCCGCCATACAATTCACAGTATAAGAGAATTTGTGATGGGATCACAACTAGTGATTATCTCTAAATGTGCAAATGTGAAGTGTTGGAATATCCCTAGTCGATGAATTGATAAATACGGACATTATCAATTCTGTTGAGACTAGCATGGGTTATTCTCTAATCAGCTGATTCTCACTGGCTGGTGACATTGGGATGTCCGGAGATAAACATGGATGCTAGTTAAGGGAACTAGTTCATTGGAGTGACTAGCTGTAAGACTTCATATGGGAATCTACATATAGATATGTCAATGAAGATCTTACTGTGGCTTAAGTGCGATGTTCCTTTGACTTGCGGTGTTCAAGTCATCTTGGTCATGGAGACTTATACTTTGACATCTTAAGCAAGCATCTCCAAGGAGGTGTGGACCCAGGATGATCGGGTATAAGCCGAAGTGCTCGAAGATGTTTGAACAGCCTACAAAGGATTCACCACTCCTTGCGAGGAGATGTATACCCAGGCCTATCGTCGGATTGTTACTCAAAGCCTCTGGCCAGAGCATATCATGTTAAGAGTGCGACTCTCTTAAATACATGAGAGTAATTAGAAATCCAAAGGACGAGAAAGACATTACTTGGGCTAGGTGTGACGTAGTCAGCCTAGTGGGGACTGACACCATTGACCGTGTCCTGAACCAAGAGGGTATAAGGTGGTGAAGGGAATGGGGCACGATTCATTAGAGCTGCTGAAGGGTTTCAGAATAATTTCTTCTGAGGTCAAACCGTTGATCTTTCGATTAATTGGGGATCATGATGTACTACTAGGTGCCACTCATGATCGTTCTATAATTAATGGGTTAATTATAGACGGCCAACGTAAATCGAAAGCCTATTTAGTCACACGCACTACGAGTAATCCGAGGGATTTAAAACGAGTTGAAAATTGGATTTTCCGATCAAGAGAAATAAGTCGAATCTGAGTTAGTCAGAGGCGCAATGGAAGCTAAAAATGGCTAAGTCTTTTGAAGGCTTTTTGGGTGAATTAAATGAGTTTAATTCGCGGCGGTTCGGGTTGGTTTGGCCGGCCAAAGAGGGTGTCAAAACCCCCTTTGGTGGCCGGCCAAATAAGAGGAGAAAACCAATTAATTTTGGTTTAATTAATAAAATAAATCTAGTGATATTTATTTTATAAATTATGGATGAATAAATTTGTATAAGGAAATTTATATAAATAAAATTTATAGAAATTTATTCTTTTATGGAAGATTAAAATAATCCATGAATTGGTTTATTTTAATTTTATAAAATCAATTATGAATTGATTTTTCCATAATAAGAAAGTTTATAAATTTCTTATAAAAATTTATTCCATAATTTAAAGAGAAAAAGAATTTATTTTATTATAAATTAGTTTATAATAAAGACTCAGTTTAAACGGAATAATTAATAAGAAAATTTATAAGATAAATTTCTTATAACTAATTCCGTTAAATCCGTTAATTCGGTTTAGAGGGAGACTTAGCAAAGGAGTTGCTACTATATAAAGGAACCAAAGGCTAGCCCTTATTCCCAATTAAGAGATTAATTATTCTCTCCCTCTCTCTCTTAATCTCTCCTCTCCTCCTTCTCCCTCTCTTCCCTTAGGGCCGGCGCCCACCCTAGCTCCCCTAGGGCCGGCGCCCAACCTACATCCAAGGTGGTGGAGGCCGTGAGCTTCAAGAAGAAGAAGGAGAACCCGAACACGAAGAAGAAGAAGCGGATAGCGGCTCCTCTCTTCTCGGAATTCGATTCCGTTACTTCGTTGGTTAGTTTCCTATCTTTCCTCTCTTGTTCATCTAGTTGTGCCTTCCGAGAATCTAGTAGTTCTCGTCGGCACAAAACTCGTGACTTTGCGAAGTCATCCGGAAGAGAACTCGGCGTGGACGCGAATAGAGGCGGAGCTTCCAAGGGACGCTACGGTTGGATCTCGTCCCTTACTTCGAGTTACGAGAGGTACTTGGTAAATTTGTTTACTTTTCCGCAAAGTTTTATTTTATGATTATGTCAACACAATGTAAGGTTGCATGCTAGATACGAAGTTAAAATAATTTAGGAAATTATTTTATGCAAACTCTTCCGCTGCACATAAAAATTTTGAATTTTACGAACTCGTATCCTTGTCGACATGCACCCGGTCCCAACAGTGGTATCAGAGCCGGTTAGTGTTCGACTTAATCATATAATTGTTTTGTGGAAAACTTTGTCATGATCTCAATTTCGGAAAATTTTTCAATTATGGAAACTTTCAAATTATAATAAATTTTAGATTTAGAAATTTCAAAGTTTGGAAATCCTCATGAAATTTCGCAAACGTTTGAAATTTTCTATTTTCTGAAATTTTATAATAATTTCGAAAACTTCCCATCTTTGGAAACTTTCCAATTTTGGAAATTTTTTCTATTTTAGAAATTTTCCAATTTTGGAAATATGTAAGTTTTCTTTATACCGGAAACTTACAATCATTCTGAAAACCTATTTTTGAAATCTCGCAATTTTGGGCACTTTCTTTTAAGAAAGTCTAGACAAATTCATGGACAGTTAATTGACAATTAGATTTGAATTGGTTTTTAAGTTGACAACAAGATTCTTTATTTTGGATTGAGACTCGGGGAGCCGTCTAATTTAAAGTTAGTTGTTGTAATTTAATTTCCCAATTTTAATTGAAATTGTCATGTTTGATTTGGATTGAGCCTCGGGGAGCCGTCCAATTGGATTTACAACCAATAATTTTTCTTTGGGTATCTGAGCCTCGGGGAGCCACCCTTAGAAAACGATTTGTTGTAATTAATTAAATCCATGAATAAAATATGTTTTAAGAGGTGATGCTCTTACATATTGTTGTCTCCAAAATTAATTAGGAAATGGTTTCCTATAGAGTTTTCTTAAATGAGATTTTCATGAAAATAATATGTCGTTGAATTAAGGGAATTGCCTCTTAATTTAATAAGATTTGATTTAGAGAAATCAAAGTCTTAAACATATTATTTCCGAAATTGATTATGACAATTTAGGAAATTGTTTCCCAAAACAATTCCTTTAATATAGTATGAGATTAGAATTAGGAAATCCGGTTCCTAATTCAATTAATGAGACTTGATAACTTAAGTCACATACATACTTTATTAAGGAAATCGTTAGTCATGACATATGTCATGAATGTGCTTAGAAAAGATGAGACCCAAAACCCCTTACAAAATATTAAGGCCTACACCTTCCATTAATATGGTTAGAATCGGAGTTTTGTTTCTCGTTTGGGTTGATGGACACATCCATGCCCAGCTTGAACCTCAACATGTTCAAACCATGGAATTAGTTTATGAATAATATAGTTGGAGTCAGAGGTCAATCCTTAGTTTTGGTTGTTGGACACATCCAAGCCTGACTAAACGGTTGAATGAGCTCCAACCATGTTAAAACTATTTCTTGATTAATGGGTCAGCCTTAAGCTTGGAGCATCGATTTGTTGTGCCACAGCCAAGGTCGATGTAAAGAGAGGTACAATTGGGTGTTATGTATATGATGCATACTTGTTAATGAGTTAGCAACCCAATGATTTATGCAAACATTCAATTAGTTGATAGCATAATGTGATAGTTGCATATATGTGATATGTAATCGGTATAATTACCTACCTTCATAGCTAAGAATGACTTGATGGCCACAGCCATGGTTGTTCTTATCTATGGTTGGATATCAACCTATTTGGAGATGTTCCTACGATCTCCCGAATTGATAAAAAGGGTTATTCAATTTGAAAAATAAATAGGATTTTATTAATGTATGTTGATACATTCTTTAATCAATCTTCTCACATAAACTCAATTTGTATTTCTAGGTTAATCACTCGATCATGTCTTCTCTGAATTTGCGTTCCATTTTGGACACCAATAAACTGACTGGGCCGAACTTCATGGACTGGCTTCGAAACCTAAGGATAGTCCTCAAGGCAGAAAAGCTTGCTTATGTCATTGAAAATCAACTTCCCAACCATCCTCCAGAGAATGCAACTCCAGACCAATTGTTGGCCTATCAGAAACATGTGACCGATTCTGAAATGGCGGGTTGCATCATGCTAGCATCTATGGTACCTGAGCTGCAAAAGCAGCATGAGCATATGGATGCTTATACCATCATCTTCCATCTTCATGAGTTATTTGAAGAGCAGGCGAGATCCGAAAGGTTCGAGGTCTCCAGACTCCTCTTCACCTCAAAGATGCAGGAAGGCACTTCTGCCTCACAATTCGTGTTAAAGATGTTGGGGTACATTGAGCGACTGGGCACACTCGGCTTTGCAATGGATCATGAACTAAGTATTGACTTAATTCTGAATTGTCTGTCCAAAAGTTGTTCACAATTTGTGATGAACTATCGGATGAACAAGCTGGAGACTACCATTCCTGAGTTAATCAACATGCTGAAGGCTGTTGAGCCCGCTGTGAAGCAGGATCAAAAGGTGGTACTGTTAGTTGGTTCCTCAAAGAAAGGTTCTAAGAGGAAGGCCAAAGAACAGAACAAAGGGAAGAAGAAAAAGGCCATGAAGACTGAAAAAAAAACCAAAAGGAACTTGCCATCATTGTGGCAAGGAGGGTCACTGGCGAAGAAACTGCAAGGCTTATCTTGAGTCCTTGAAGAATAAGGCATTCGATGCCCCTTCCTCTTCAGGTATCTTCGTTATTGAATGTCACTCTATTTACTCAAATACCTGGGTACTTGATACTGGGTGTAGCTCACATATATGTAATGACATACAGGGGCTAAGGAATAGAAGAAGACTTGTCAAAGGAGAAGCAAATATGCGAGTTGGAAATGGAGCAAAGATTGCTGCTGTTGCCATCGGAACCTATTTGCTAAAGCTCCCCACTGGACGTGTCTTAGAATTGGATAATTGTTATTTTGTTCCTTCATTAATAAAGAACATTGTATCTATTTCATGTTTGAATGAAAAGGTTATCATTTAACTTTCAGTAACAATTGTTGTTACATAACTTTAAATGGCGTTCTTTATGGGAATGGAACTTTGTGCAATGGCATCTACACGTTAGATTTATCCAGTGACATTTTCAATATCGAAGTTAGCAACAAACGTGCTCGAATAGATAATCGAATAGACTCCTACACGTGGCACTGTCGTCTTGGCCATATAAGTAAGAAACGCATGACCGAATTACACCGATGTGGAATTTTGGAATCATTTGAACCCGGTTCATTTGATACATGCGAATCGTGCTTAAAAGGCAAGATGACCAAATTACCATTTCCCGGAAAAGGTAATCCAGTGGGAGAGTTGCTTGGTCTAATACATACCGATGTATGCGGACCAATGTCAACTCAAGCACAAGGAGGCTATAACTACTTCATCACCTTTATCGATGATCACTCACGATTCGGTTATGTGTTCTTGATGAAACACAAATCTGAAGCTTTTGATAAATTCAAAGAATTCAGAAATGAAGTAGAGAAACAACTTGGCAAAAGTATTAAAATACTTCGATCCGATCGGGGTGGAGAATACTTAAGTCAAGAGTTCCAAGATTATCTTAGGGACAATGGGATATTATCCCAATGGACTCCGCCGTATACACCACAGCATAATGGTGTATCTGAGAGGCGAAACCGAACCTTGATGGACATGGTTAGGTCTATGATGAATCATGCAACTCTTCCAAAATCCTTTTGGGGCTATGCACTTAAGACAGCTGTTTACTTGCTAAACAGAGTCCCGACCAAGGTAGTCTCTACTACTCCATATGAGATTTGGAATAGTAAGAAACCTCACTTAACTCACCTTAAGATATGGGGTTGTCCTGCTTATGTGAAGCGGGTTGTATCAGACAAATTGGATGCTAAGTCTGATAAATGTCTATTTATTGGATACCCTAAGGAAACGAAAGGTTACCAATTCTATCATCCCTTGGAACAAAAGGTGTTTGTTTCAAGGCATGCTGTATTTCTGGAAAAAGAATTTCTTTTACAAGAAAACAGTGGGAGTGGCATTGAGCTTAATGAAGTTCAAGAAACTCCAATAGACATTACAGAGACACCTAGTCTAGACCCACAACCGAGAACTCATAGTGATGAGCTATCAGTTGAACCTAAAACTACAGCACCTCTTCGTAGGTCTGATAGGACACGCAACATTCCAGAGAGATACGGATTTCTCGTAAGTGAATCGAACGACGTGTTGCTCATTGGTGATGACGAACCTATCAGTTATGAAGAAGTTCTGAAAAGTTCAGAAAGGGACAAATGGCTTGAGGCCATGAAGTCGGAAATGGATTCCATGTACGAAAATCAAGTATGGGACTTGGTTAACCCACCTGAAGGGATCAAACCCATAAGGTGCAAGTGGGTTTTCAAGAAGAAAACCGACATCGAAGGTAATGTTGTTACCTTTAAGGCTAGATTAGTGGCAAAAGGATATCGTCAGAATCAAGGAATTGATTATGACGAAACCTATTCGCCAGTAGCTATGCTTAAATCCATTCGGATGCTCCTAGCCATAGCAGCTCATTATGATTATGAGATATGGCAAATGGATGTGAAAACAGCTTTCCTTAACGAAAACCTGCTTGAGGATGTATACATGATACAACCTGAAGGTTTCACATCGGTTGATAAAACCAATGTTGAATCCGACACGTTTGTTCTACTCCGGAAATTTTTTCGGAAAGTTCCTAGAATTTTTCCGGGCTCTGGGACTAATTTTAAGGGTGTAATGTATAAGGAATTTAGACCCTAGGGGTGGTTTTGTGATTAGGCAGAACTTGTTTGGGCTAAAATGCAAAAGACCAATATAAAAGGGCCGGTTAGGGTTGATTGAGTCCGCCGCACTCCTCCACAGCCCGATTACTGATTCAGCTCTCTCACCGCGTGCCCTAGCTGCAGCCGCTTTCGCCCGATCGAAGTCGACGCCACCATCATCTCGTCGCCTTCCACCCCTCCGGCGAACCTGCCCCTCGGAGCTAGCTGACAACGAAGCTCCCATTTCCCAATCCCCAAACCATCTCGTGAGCAGCGGGCTAAGGATTTCGCTACAGGCGAATTGGGGGCCGCTGCTATCTGTCAACAAGTCGACAACGTCTTCGCGCTGCAGGAGCCCTACTGGAGGTGAGTTAGGGTTCCTTCCGTTTGGATCTTTCAAGCCGAGGTAGTTGGGTTTGTTTTCCTCCCTGACCCGAGCTCCGTTTCTTAGCTTGAGGGCGATCCAGAGATTTGGGCTGACAGCGTATCCAATGGGTGGCTTAGAGTTGGTACTCATCAATGATGGCAGAGGGCTAACTCAAAGATGAATTCGGGATTCCATTTCTTCCTCTCTGTTTCACCTCACTGTGCCGACTAGAATTGGCTGCCGAGGAGAGCTGTGCCAGGCGCAGGTAAGGATGCATTAGATTTGTGTTGTGATTGATCTGTGGATACCATAGAATTGGAACCGAACTTTGTTACGAATTGGGAGGATTAGCAGTAGTCCTCCATGCCATGAGCAATAGAAACCCTGTGTAGAACTTCATCTTGATGTGTTGTAGTTGGCGAAATTGAGTTCTGTTTCTGTTAGGTTTATCTTGTGCTGCCGTGAGGTGCTTTGGGAATTCGAGGTGTTTAAGCTGTTAAAAAAACATCAAGAACTATTGAAGTTGGCTGCCGTATACTTGGGATCAATCTTCCTCAGTTTTTGTTGCCGAGAAAGCTTGTGAATTCGAGGTAAGAAGCTATCCTTTGTAGATATACCTTTACATGATGCCCTGACTTTTGGAGTTAGCTGTAGTATTGATGGTTATTGGAATTAGGTGTTGGCTTTTTGGAAGGGGAAACTATAGGTTAAATGTAGACTAAACCTAATCCTAAACGAATAAGGGTTTAATCATTTAATCAAGTTAATTAAATGAAATGCGAGGATTAGGTTAACCCTAATATGACTTAGGGACTTGTTAGCTAGCTACTATCTTTGTAATAGCTAATTAAATGCATTCCCGATACAGGAGCTTGATTGAATTATTATTGGCGGGTGGTTCTGTCTCGATCGATATGGACTTCACTCTTGGAGGCGGGTACCCTTTGACTTATCTATCTTGATATTGTCATTTTGTTATGCATAGAATGTTATAGATAGCAGTAAGATCCTACGCTATCCCTGGTTAGTATGTCTGTTCTGGATATGGTTTG
This sequence comes from Boesenbergia rotunda, assembly GCA_024364735.1. Classification (NCBI taxonomy): domain Eukaryota; kingdom Viridiplantae; phylum Streptophyta; class Magnoliopsida; order Zingiberales; family Zingiberaceae; genus Boesenbergia; species Boesenbergia rotunda. The sequence goes on from JAGFNQ010000441.1 coordinate 628,840, forward strand.
TTTATCCCTGTTTATTATGCCCGTTCTGGATACTTGTTGTTTATCCCTGAGTTATTATGCTGTTAGTTCCATACAGTCTCTGGTATTGTCATCTCTACATGTATGCTTAGATATCGTAGTGTATCTCTTGCATTTGACCTTGAGGGATTTGTATTTCAGTCCAGTATACCTTGTAGGTTACCTGTATTTCCTGTTGTAGGATTTCAGACTGAGACTTAGTATACTGAGGACTTGGGAGGGAGGTATGTGTATCTATCATACACCATCCTTGCACTGTTGCATGCCGGCGATCAGCGACTCCCTTGTGGTTGAGCCTAATCGTCTTCCGGTACATGACGGGCACACACGGCCACTCATGGGTTAGTGGATACCGTAGATGTGTGCATTTGCCCTGTATTGCTCCGTTCGGCCACTATTTGGAGGGTGAGCGCGGGCGTGGTAGCAGCCAGGGATCCCTTCTCGTACTGAGCCACGAGGAGATGAGAGCTTGACTCCCCCATTGCTTGGGGTCGGAGCGGAGTCTCCACCAGCATCCTGTCCACCCGGTCACTCAGGAGCAGTGATGGCAGGGTGTACAGTTGTCATAGCCCTACCCGTTCAGACGTCCCTATGACAGGTGTACGTTGATCTGTCTGGTGTCAGGGGTGACACATGTCATTGCACCATGTGCATATTTTGCATCGTGCATTGTTTGCTGCACTTGATTCTTGCACTTGTTTGACATTGCATATTCTGGAGACTTGTTATCTGAGCTTATATGTCTATTGGTTTTCCTCTGGTATTTCTTACCCTCTATACAGGTTAGATGGATTTTGGTATATATCTACTTCGGTATGTTCAGTACTAGTCTTTCCCTACTGTTGCTATGAGACTGTAGTAGCTGAACTCTTATTGTTGGTATAACCTTCTATGCATATCTGTTGGGTATTCGCTGAGCTATGGACTCATCCCGTTGCCATATATGTTTATTTCAGGTTGATGTCTGCGAGGAGATCCCGAGCCGCCAGTCCCCAGCTCCAGAGGAGCTCTGTTTAGTTTTACCTTACGTTGTTTCGGTTATGGACCCTGTAGTATTTACTATGCTTCCGCTATTTTGTTTTGAACATGTATGCACGTTTTATTTGATGGTATTGTACTTTTGAGTCCTATGTTGGACTTCGCTTGGTTTTGGTTTTGTTCCTGCCCCCTGGCAGCTCAGGTGAGTTCGGATTTGGTTTTCGATAGTTATAATCATATAACTGTTGTTTCTGCATATATCTGAGGCCTGAGGCCCTTTAAACTGCGTGGTTGTGTTATATTATCTGTGTGTATGTGTAAATTGTCCGCTGGATAGGGGAGGTGCTATCCGATTTTCTATTGGATCAGCGGGTCCTGGGTCCCGGGGCGTGACAACCAAAGTATGCAAGCTTCGACGATCCATATATGGACTGAAGCAAGCATCTAGGAGCTGGAACATCCGTTTTGATGAGACAATCAAAAAGTTTGATTTCTCACAAAATCCTGACGAACCTTGTGTGTACAAGAAGGTTAGTGGGAGTGCAGTCGTATTCCTAGTATTATATGTCGATGACATCTTACTTATAGGAAACGATATATCAGTTTTACAGATAGTTAAAATTTGGTTGTCCAAAACTTTCTCCATGAAAGACCTGGGAGAAGCAACCTATATCCTTGGGATTAGAATCTATAGAGATAGATCAAAATGGTTGCTTGGTCTTTCGCAGTCTACATATATAGACCGAGTGCTAAAAAGGTTTAGCATGTCCGAATCCAAGAAAGGTTACCTTCCCATCAGGCATGGGATCAACCTTTCGAAGTCTATGTGTCCGCGCACAGAAGACGAGAGGATTTGCATGAATAAGATTCCCTATGCATCCGCAATAGGATCTATCATGTATGCTATATTATGTACAAGGCCCGATGTATCATATGCTTTGAGTGTCACAAGCAGATACCAATCGGATCCAGGAATGGATCATTGGGCGGCTGTCAAGACAATCCTTAAGTACTTAAGAAGAACTAAGGACGTGTTCCTAATATATGGAGAAGGAGATATGGTAATACGTGGGTATACAGATGCCAGTTTCCAGACAGATAAGGATGACTCCAAATCACAGTCTGGATACGTATTTACTTTGAATGGAGGCGCAGTAAGTTGGAAAAGTTCCAAACAAGACACTGTAGCGGATTCTACCACGGAAGCGGAGTATATCGCAGCTTCGGAAGCAGCAAAGGAAGCAGTTTGGATCAAGAAGTTTGTCTCAGAACTTGGAGTGGTTCCAACCATTGATGAAGCAATGCCGGTTTACTGCGACAACAATGGAGCTATTGCAGAAGCGAAGGAACCAAGGTCTCATCAACGATCCAAACACGTGCTTCGACGCTATCATCTGATCAGAGAGATTATAAGTAGGAATGACATACAAATTGAGAGAGTTCCCACTGAAAGGAATATAGCGGATCCTTTAACTAAGGCCTTGCCTCAAAGCAAGTTTGAGGGTCATGTTAGAGCCTGTGGTATTGGATACCGTAGCGATTGGCATTAGGCCAAGTGGGAGTTTGTTAGTGATATGAGAGAAGTGTCCTAAGGCAATCGCCTTATGATTGTAAACATTTATTTCAATAAATGATAATTCACTATTTGAGTATACATGTTTGTGTATTTGATTGGGATCTTAAACTCATCTACTGAATGTCCGCCATACAATTCACAGCATATGAGAATTTGTGATGGGATCACAACTAGTGATTATCTCTAAATGTGCAAATGTGAAGTGTTGGAAATATCCCTAGTCGATGAATTGATAAATACGGACATTATCAATTCTGTTGAGACTAGCATGGGTTATTCTCTAATCAGCTGATTCTCACTGGCTGGTGACATTGGGATGTCCGGAGATAAACATGGATGCTAGTTAAGGGAACTAGTTCATTGGAGTGACTAGCTGTAAGACTTCATATGGGAATCTACATATAGATATGTCAATGAAGATCTTACTGTGGCTTAAGTGCGATGTTCCTTTGACTTGCGGTGTTCAAGTCATCTTGGTCATGGAGACTTATACTTTGACATCTTAAGCAAGCATCTCCAAGGAGGTGTGGACCCAGGATGATCGGATATAAGCCGAAGTGCTCGAAGATGTTTGAACAGCCTACAAAGGATTCACCACTCCTTGCGAGGAGATGTATACCCAGGCCTATCGTCGGATTGTTACTCAAAGCCTCTGGCCAGAGCATATCATGTTAAGAGTGCGACTCTCTTAAATACATGAGAGTAATTAGAAATCCAAAGGACGAGAAAGACATTACTTGGGCTAGGTGTGACGTAGTCAGCCTAGTGGGGACTGACACCATTGACCGTGTCCTGAACCAAGAGGGTATAAGGTGGTGACGGGAATGGGGCACAATTCATTAGAGCTGCTGAAGGGTTTCAGAATAATTTCTTCTGAGGTCAAACCGTTGATCTTTCGATTAATTGGGGATCATGATGTACTACTAGGTGCCACTCATGATCGTTCTATAATTAATGGGTCAATTATAGACGGCCAACATAAATCGAAAGCCTATTTAGTCACACGCACTACGAGTAATCCGAGGGATTTAAAACGAGTTGAAAATTGGATTTTCCGATCAAGAGAAATAAGTCGAATCTGAGTTAGTCAGAGGCGCAATGGAAGCTAAAAATGGCTAAGTCTTTTGAAGGCTTTTTGGGCGAATTAAATGAGTTTAATTCACGGCGGTTCGGGTTGGTTTGGCCGGCCAAAGAGGGTGTCAAAACCCCCTTTGGTGGCCGGCCAAATAAGAGGAGAAAACCAATTAATTTTGGTTTAATTAATAAAATAAATCTAGTGCTATTTATTTTATAAATTATGGATGAATAAATTTGTATAAAGAAATTTATATAAATAAAATTTATAGAAATTTATTCTTTTATGGAAGATTAAAATAATCCATGAATTGGTTTATTTTAATTTTATAAAATCAATTATGAATTGATTTTTCCATAATAAGAAAGTTTATAAATTTCTTATAAAAATTTATTCCATAATTTAAAGAGAAAAAGAATTAGTTTTATTATAAATTAGTTTATAATAAAGACTCGGTTTAAACGGAATAATTAATAAGAAAATTTATAAGATAAATTTCTTATAACTAATTCCGTTAAATCCGTTAATTCGGTTTAGAGGGAGACTTAGCAAAGGAGTTGCTACTATATAAAGGAACCAAAGGCTAGCCCTTATTCCCAATTAAGAGATTAATTATTCTCTCCCTCTCTCTCTTAATCTCTCCTCTCCTCCTTCTCCCTCTCTTCCCTTAGGGCCGGCGCCCACCCTAGCTCCCCTAGGGCCGGTGCCCAACCTACATCCAAGGTGGTGGAGGCCGTGAGCTTCAAGAAGAAGAAGGAGAACCCGAACACGAAGAAGAAGAAGCGGATAGCGGCTCCTCTCTTCTTAGAATTCGATTCCGTTACTTCGTTGGTTAGTTTCCTATCTTTCCTCTCTTGTTCATCTAGTTGTGCCTTCCGAGAATCTAGTAGTTCTCGTCGGCACAAAACTCGTGACTTTGCGAAGTCATCCGGAAGAGAACTCGGCGTGGACGCGAATAGAGGCGGAGCTTCCAAGGGACGCTACGGTTGGATCTCGTCCCTTACTTCGAGTTACGAGAGGTACTTGGTAAATTTGTTTACTTTTCCGCAAAGTTTTATTTTATGATTATGTCAACACAATGTAAGGTTGCATGCTAGATACGAAGTTAAAATAATTTAGGAAATTATTTTATGCAAACTCTTCCGCTGCACGTAAAAATTTTGAATTTTACGAACTCGTATCCTTGTCGACATGCACCCGGTCCCAACAAAGTCCTCCCCACTGAAGAGCGGTGGTCTTGCGGTATTGAAACCTTCTTGCATAGCCATTAAGCAATTTATCTGAAAAAGAGAGAAAAGAAAGGAAAATTCTGTCCCAAGACTTGGTCTTGGATTAGTAGTGCGGGATAAAGAAAAATAATTATCGAGGGGTGTTGCACCGGTCTCGATTAACGATAAAAATTCAGAAAAAGAAGAAAAGAAATAACTCGAAGAAAAATCCGAAAAATTCTTAAACTGGTGGTTGCACCAAATTTGAGCTTCCCCGCTCTGATACCACATGTTGGATCGAGAGAATAGGATAGAGGGGGGTGAAAATTGTAAATTGTTTCGGATTGAAAAAGAGAATACACAGCGGAAAAATTAAAACTAAACAACACACAAACACCAAGATTTGACTTGGTTCGGAGTCGCGGTCGGCTCCTACTCCAACGCCCACGGTCATTGACCGTTTACTGTGGGCAATTCTATATGTGCGCAAAACAATTTACAAACAGATATTACAATTGCAGTACAGTAAACTTAAAAGGACAGCTTTTCATTACCGACGTCCGGTGTGGAATGTATCTCGGAGCAGAGTGTTGGTGCAGAATGCACCCAAGTCAAACCTAAGTTTTGATAATGGCAACATAGGTCAAAAGTTAAGTCCTTCTTGTTTTCTAACAAGTTAATCTAGTGTGCAGTGAAAGCCCTAGCGAAGGACTGCTAGGCACTGGCGAAGGAATGCCAGGGCAACAAGCCCTAGCAAAGGACTGCTAGGCACTGGCGAAGGAATGCCAGGGCAAAAAGCCCTAGCAAAGGACTGCTAGGCACTGGCGAAGGAATGCCAGAGTCAAAAGACCTAGCGAAGGACTGCTAGGCACATGGCGAAGGACAGCTCGGCATCGAAGCCCTGACAAAGGACCGTCATGCAAAAGTCCAACCAAGGGAGCGGTTGGCATCAGGTAAATTCTCCCGAGAGGAGTAGGTGAGGACGCGTTCCCCGTCGAGGGAACAGTAGGCGTCGGTTCGACCTAGGACTCCATTTTGGAGACCAAAGTCAGAACCAAGACAGCTAAGGCTGTATAAAAATAATTAACTGTGTTATTGTGTTTTGGACTAACCCTGAATGCAGGACCAAAGGAACGTGTGTCTGCAACTCAGAGAGCCTCAAAGGAGTGAGGCAGCAGCTGAGTAAGGCGCCCTGAGTGTCCAGGGCGCCCTCAAGGTGAACCAAAACCAAGCGAAGCAAAAAGGGCTTCAGCTGCTTACTGGGCAAGGCGCCCTCAGCAGCGAAGGCGCCCTCGTCAGCGAAGGCGCCCTCAGCAGCCAAGGCGCCTCCAGCCCAAGACTGCGAAGCTCCAGCCTTATCCAGCCGAGAAGACCGCTTCAACCAAGGCGCCCTCAGCGACCAGGGTGCCCCAGAGGTCAAACTTAATCCCTGTTCGAGCGGGATAGAAGTTGACCGAGCGAAGTGTGGATCGACTGACACGTGGCAGGGCGCCCCCGACGTCCAGGGCGCTCTAGGGGCTATAAATAGCACCCCTCGACCCCAAGCTTCACAAAAAAACTTCGCTCCAAAGCTTCCACGCTCTTCTACGCTCGTGCCTTGCTCCAGAAATGCCTCACCTCGAGCCGACGACGTCCCGCTGCCCCGAAAAGAGTCGATACACTCCGGACGTCGGTAACGAAGAGCTTAATATTTTATTATTATTTTATTACACTCTCTTTGTAATTGAAATTATTGTAACCTCTTTGCGCGAATATAGAATTGCCCAAAGAAAACGGTCAACGACCGTGGGCCTTGGAGTAGGAGTCGACACAGGCTCCAAACCAAGTAAAAACCACTGTGTCTTTGTGCTGTATCTCGTATTTTTATTTCCGCTGTGCACTTACTCTAAGCTTTCCGAAAAAGAACGATTACCGATATTCACCCCCCCCTCTATCGGTTTTTCACGATCCAACAAGTGGTATCAGAGCGGGGAAGTTCAAACCTGGTGCAACCACCAGTTTGAAATTTTTTTTCGGATTTCTTTTTTAATTTTATCATTCTATTTTCTTTATCTTACGAATTTTTCGATAAAAATTTCATTCATTTTTTTTGGCAAGGTTGGTGCAACACCCCTTGTCTTTAATTTATCCAGCACTGCTAATCCAAGACCAAGTCTTGGCAAATTTCTTTTTAGCTTTCTTTTTCAGTCTAAATGGCCATGCAAGAGGGATTCAGCACCGCAAGACCTCGACTCTTCAGTGGAGAAGACTTTTCCTACTGGAAAAACCGCATGGAGGTCCACCTGAAAACTCAGGTGGACATGTGGATCATTATCCAGTCCGGTCTGGAGATCCCCCGAAACGCTAATGGACTTCCTCAGAACTACACCGAATGGGACAACTCCCTTAAACGCAAGATAGAAGCCGACGCAAAAGCGACACAAACCCTACAATGCGGGCTGACAAAGGAAGAGCTGAACCGCGTGGGCCCCTTCAATAGTGCAAAGGAGCTATGGACAAAACTGATCGAGCTGCACGAAGGGACTTCAGATACTCGGATCAGCAAGCGGGATCTGCTACTAAACAAATGATACACTATCAAGATGGCGGACAACGAATCAGCAGCCCAACTCCACGCACGGATCCAAGAGGTAATGAACGGTCTTCACACAATAGGTCACAAGGTCGAAAACCGTGACCTAATAAGGTATGCTCTAAACGCCTTCCCTAGAAACACCTTGTGGGCATCTATGGTAGATGCATACAAGGTCTCTAGGGATCTTTCTAAAATAAAATTAGACGAATTATTTTCTGAACTAGAACTGCACGAACAAACTAACACCAATATGGTTGAGAAAGGTATTGCTTTTCTTGCAGGCAAGACTGGAAGAACAACGAAGAAGAAGCCTGAACCTGAAACCGAATCTAACTCAGACTCAGATTCAGAAGAAGAAGAAAGAGATCAAACTAAGCTGGTCCGGCTCGCTCGAAGCTACTACAAGGAGCTGAAGAACCGAACCAACAAACGAAAAACCGGCCGAAGAAAGGACGAACCAACTGAACCAGCAAACAAGCCCAATGTGACCTGCTATGAGTGCAAAAAAAAGGGCCACTACAAGTCAGAGTGCCCTAACCTAAAGGAGACTAAAAAGACGAGAAGAAAGAAGGCACTGCAAGCAACCTGGGACGAGTCTTCCTCAGAAGAAGAAGAAGAGGCACCCCAGTCCAACCTCCTAGCTCTGACCGCCTCAGATAAAGTCGAGACAGAATCAGAATCAGAACAAGAGGACGGCGAACTGACCTTCACAGAAGATGGAGAAATTAAGGTAACTGGTTTTAATAGATTACAGTTAACTAAATTGATTTCTTTTCTTTCTCGAGATTTGGCAAAAGCTAAACTCCGGGTCGAAACCCTCCGACAGGAAATAAAACTCCTGAAGGAGGGAGCTGACTCTAAACCCTTAACCAAGAAGGTTCAGGAAGGAACTCCTACTCAAGTTGAAAAACTTGAAAAGGAGAACTCCTCCTTGAAAACTCAGGTTAAGGATTATAGAACAGCTTTAGAACGATTTACATCTGGTTCCAAGGGTCTTGACATGATCATTGGAAAACAGAAATCAGTTCTAAATCGATCCGGACATGGCTACCGAACCAAATCCCGACAAAGATCATATTTGACTGTACTGAATCAGTCCAGAGGCAAAATTCAGGCATGGGTACCTAAATGGTGCCTGAACAAACCAACTGGATCAAATCAGTATTGGATCCCCAAGGACAAGATTCACATCTTGCCTAACCATCACCGTGGCTTTAGTCCAGGGGGAGTCAAACTGAAAACCATTTTCATTATTAGATGGATTTATTATTATTAATTTAAATTGATTGTTTGAATGTTTATTTATTTTCTGCAATATACCATGCTTAGACTTAGGCTAGATTAAGGACTAAACAAACTTAGCTGAAATTTGACAACATAGTATTGGGTGGAGGTGAGATGATAGTACGTTGGGGAAACCAATTCTAATAAGATCAAGTTTACTTGGTCTCTTTAGACTGGTGAAACCAGCCGAAGCTACCGATCCAAATCTCAAACTAGTTAGACCAGAAATTTTTCAAAAAATAATTTTGAAAATGAAACTTCATTAAAAGGCTTTGTCAAGGAAATGGTGGATGATCCCATAAGGCTTCGGCCAAAGAAGGCCTAGTGCCTCGGCAAAACCTGGAAGCCAATTTTTGAAATTCAAATTCAAATTAATTTTTGCCAAATTCGAATCTAACACAAAATTTCAGTTATTTGTAGATTTAAACTTCTGTAAAAATTAATGGGTTTCAAAATTAATTGAGTTTTTAAAATTTAATTGCTTTCAAAATTAATCAATCTTTTCAAAACAACTGTTAATCATCAAAACCTGTCTCACAAAAATCATAAGGTTAACGTGATTGAAAAGACTAGGCAATGAAACTCAATTTAAGCTATTCCTGATTCTAATTGGATCCAAATCAAGAAAATTCTTTATGCATAGAAACATAAAGATTTGGACCAATGGATGTTGGATAGCGGTTGCTCCAGACACATGACTGAAGATAAATTGAAGTTCACCAAGCTCAAACTCAAAAACCTAGGCTCAGTGGCATTTGGCAATAATGCTACACTCAAGGTAATTGGGTCAGGTAATATTGAGCTTAAATCTGATTTCATTATTAAGAAAGTTCTATTGGTTGAAAACTTTAATTTTATCTTGCTTAGCATAAGTCAGTTATGTGATTCTGGTTATATAGTTACTTTCAATAATTCTAACTGCCTGATTAGAAATGAACAAGACTCAGAAATCATACTTAAGGGGACTAGGAAAAACAATGTATACACTATAAATCTTCCCCTTATACCCAAATGTATGTTAACACAATTAGAACAAACAAACCTCTGGCATAGGAGATTAGGTCATACCAATGTAAGAACCATATCAAAATTACCCAATTTGGCTTAATCAAAGGTATCCCCAAAATCAAAAATAATGAAAACCTAATATGTGAATCATGTAATCAAGGCAAACAAACCAAATCCAATCACAAACTTATTCAATCTGACATAACCCAAACTACACTTGAGCTCCTGCACCTTGACCTATTTGATTCACATGGAGCCAAGTCACTAAGCGGGAACCGATACTGCTTAGTAATAGTTGATGATTGCTCTAGATTTACCTGGGTTAGGTTCCTAAAAACCAAAGATGAAACCCTAAATCTATTTATTGAATTCTGTAAACTAATTGAAAATCAAAATGACACTAAAATTAAAAGACTTAGGAGTGATCACGGGGGAGAGTTTGAAAATCAAAAATTTGATGAATTCTGTAAGGTAAATGGGTATTTACATTAATTTTCATGTCCTAGAACCCCCCAACAAAATGGGATAGTTGAGCGAAGGAATAGAACCTTACAAGAAGCCGCTAGGGCTATGCTCAACGAGTTTAAACTAGCAAACCAATTCTGGGCAGAAGCAACTAGTACAGCCTGTTATATCCAAAATAGGGTTTTGATCAATAAGCGACACAACAAAACCCCCTATGAACTGTACTACCATAGACTTCCAAACCTACATTACCTAAGGGTCTTTGGGTGCAAAGTCCATATCCTAAACACCAAAGACTATTTAGGAAAATTTCAATCCAAGTCAAACCCAGGCATTTTTCTAGGGTATTCAACCACAAGTAGAGCCTATAGAGTTTACAACAAACAAACTAAGAAAATTGAAGAAACAACCAACTTAATATTTGATGAAGAAATCAATTCAAATTCTAATAATCCAGAACCAATTTCATCAAACTCTGACCAAGAAAATGAACGACTTATTGAACCATTAATTGAACCCTTAAACGAACTAACTATTGAACTAATTAATGAACCAAGAATCGAACCACCAAATGAACCAGTCCAAAGAGTCGAACCAAATAGTGAACCAAACCAACCAGCCGGACCTGAGGCTGAACCAAGCTCTAGAAGAACAAAGAAACCCAGACTTAGTCACCCAACCGATCAAATTGTGGGTGATCCAACTCTAGGAGTCAGGACTAGGTCCTCCTATAGAAACCTCAGTCAAATAGCTATGATATCAAAAATAGAACCCAAAACTATAGATGAAGCCCTACCTGACCCTGATTGGATCATAGCTATGCAAGAAGAATTAGCCCAATTTGAGAGGAACCAAGTCTGGGAACTAGTACCTAAACCTGAAGGTAAATCCATTATAGATACTAAGTGGGTCTTTAGGAACAAGCTAAATGATCAAGGAGAAATAGTCAGAAATAAAGCCCGCTTAGTAGCTAAGGGATTCAGCCAAGTAGAGGGACTAGACTATGATGAAACATATGCCCCAGTAGCTAGACTTGAGTCCATTAGAATGTTATTGGCCTTTGCATCCCATAAAGGATTTAAATTATATCAAATGGATGTAAAGTCAGCCTTTTTAAATGGATTTATAAAAGAAGAAGTTTATGTAAGACAACCCCCAGGGTTTGAGGACCTAGACAAACCCAACCACGTCTACAAACTAACTAAAGCCCTATATGGATTAAAACAAGCACCTAGGGCTTGGTATGAAAGACTATCAACTTACTTAACTACTAAAGAATTTAAACAAGGCCAAATTGACTCAACCCTATTCATTAAAACCCTAGGAAAAGATATATTTATTGCCCAAATTTACGTAGATGACATAATCTTTGGATCCACCAACACCAACTTTCTAAAAGAATTTGTCAAGATAATGGAAGATGAATTTGAAATGAGCTTAGTTGGTGAGCTTACATTTTTCCTAGGACTACAAATCAAAACTAGGGATTTTTTCGAAAATGGACTTAGGCTAGGCCCTAACCCTAGAACTGCATGCACCTATAGACTTAGAAGCCAGCATCTCATAAGCACCTTAGGGTACTTATGATTGATAACTTAGAAAGGGTTGAGATGCTTAGGTCTTTGCCTTAATTCAAGATGCTTTAAGTCAGTGCATTTGCAGTAATTGGGGCACTAAATACAACTTATACAGCAATCAAATTAAGTGTCAAGCTTAGAAAATCTAACTTGAACAGAAACACTTAACTTGACTAACCCTAGCAAAAACTACTGTATATAACAGTTAGTAAGTAGCTAATTGGGTTAGACAGGTCCCTACAGACAAAAATTGATTGATTTAGTGAAAATTAAACTGGTTCAGTACAGCAAATTATTAATTATTTTAATTAATACTATATTTATCTGTTTTGATATATGGCAATGGAGGAGATAGAGAAAGGAAAGAGAAAAATTATTTTTTTAATTTTTCCTTTATTCAAAAAGTTTCAAAATTCTTTACTTAAAGCTTTCAAAATTTTGCTAAGTACTCTAGCTTCAAAATTCTTTACTTAAAGCTTTCAAAATTTTGCTAAGTACTCTAGCTTCAAAATTCTTTACTTCAAGCTTTCAAATTTTGCAAAGTACTCTAGCTTCAAAATTTTTGTTTCAAGCCTTCAAATTTTGCAAAGTACTCTAGCTTCAAAATTTTTGTTTCAAGCCTACAAATTTTGCAAAGTACTCTAGCTTCAAAATTTTTGTCTCAAGCCTACAAATTTTGCAAAGTACTCTAGCTTCAAAATTTTTGTTTCAAGCCTACAAATTTTGCAAAGTACTCAAGCTTCAAAATTTTTGTGTCAAGCTTTCAAATTTTGCAAAGTACTCTAGCCTTTGAAAAGGTTTCTACTTAAGCTTGTCAAAATTATTTTTTCTAAAGCTCAAAGTTTTTCAAAATTGTTAAGTACTAAAGTGTTTCAAAACCTACCAAGTACTTAAGCTTGTTATATCTTACCGAGTATTTAAGCTAACATTTTGAGTACTGTAAAACTTAAGATTTTAAACTCAAATTATGCTTTAAAAACTCTACTATGTATTTTTAAGTTACTTCTGAGTACCTAAAACTTAAGCACAAGTAAAGTTCTTAAAACCCCACGAATTTTTGAAAAACATAGGGGGAGATTCCTTCCAGGGGGAGGGAACAAAAGTTAAACTTTTTCATATCTTGCTTAAAACTTAACTTTTTGAACTAGGGTTGCCATAAATCAAAAAGGGGGAGATTGTTGGTGCAGAATGGACCCAAGTCAAACCTGTGTTTTGATAATGGCAACATAGGTCAAAAGTTAAGTCCTTCTTGTTTTCTAACAAGTTAATCTAGTGTGCAGTGAAAGCCCTAGCGAAGGACTGCTAGGCACTGGCGAAGGAATGCCAGGGCAACAAGCCCTAGCAAAGGACTGATAGGCACTGGCGAAGGAATGCCAGGGCAAAAAGCCCTAGTAAAGGACTGCTAGGCACTGGCGAAGGAATGCCAGAGTCAAAAGACCTAGCGAAGGACTGCTGGCACCGGGCGAAGGACAGCTCGGCATCCAAGCCCTGACAAAGGACCGTCAGGCAAAAGTCCAACCAAGGGAGCGGTTGGCATCAGGTAAATTCTCCCGAGAGGAGTAGGTGAGGACGCGTTCCCCGTTGAGGGAACAGTAGGCGTCGGTTCGACCTAGGACTCCATTTTGGAGACCAAAGTCAGAACCAAGACAGCTAAGGCTGTATAAAAATAATTAACTGTGTTATTGTGTTTTGGACTAACCCTGAATGCAGGATCAAAGGAACGTGTGTCTGCAACTCAGAGAGCCTCAAAGGAGTGAGGCAGCAGCTGCGTAAGGCGCCCTGAGTGTCCAGGGCGCCATCAAGGTGAACCAAAACCAAGCATAGCAAAAAGGGCTTCAGCTGCTTACTGGGCAAGGCGCCCTCAGCAGCGAAGGCGCCCTCGTCAGCGAAGCCGCCCTCAGCAGCCAAGGCGCCTCCAGCCCAATACTGCGAAGCTCCAGCCTTATCCAGCCGAGAAGACCGCTTCAACCAAGGCACCCTCAGCGACCAGGGTGCCCCAGAGGTCAAACTTAATCCCTGTTCGAGCGGGATAGAAGTTGACCAAGCGAAGTGTGGATCGACTGACACGTGGCAGGGCACCGCCGACGTCCAGGGCGCCCTAGGGGCTATAAATAGCACCCCTCGACCCCAAGCTTCACAAAAAAACTTCGCTCCAAAGCTTCCACGCTCTTCTACGCTCGTGCCTTGCTCCAGAAACGCCTCACCTCGAGCCGACGATGTCCCGCTGCCCCGAAAAGAGTCGATACACTCTGGACGTCGGTAACGAAGAGCTTAATATTTTATTATTATTTTATTGCACTCTCTTTATAATTGAAATTATTGTAACCTCTTTGCGCGAATATAGAATTGCCCAAAGTAAACGGTCAACGACCGTGGGCCTTGGAGTAGGAGTCGACACAGGCTCCGAACCAAGTAAAAACCACTGTGTCTTTGTGTTGTATCTCCTATTTTTATTTCCGCTGTGCACTTACTCTTAGCTTTCCGAAAAAGAACGATTACCGATATTCACTCCCCCCTCTATCGGTTTTTCACGATCCAACACAGAGGGACGTCGTTGGCACTTGTATCTCGAGTTGGGAGGTTTCCGGAGCAAAGCGTTTGAGTAGAAGAGCGTATTGGCGTTGGAAGCAGTGATTTTTGAAGCCTTGGGGTCGAGGGGCATTTTATACCCTCCTGAGGCGCCCTGAACGTTGGGGGCGCCCCCCCCCCCCACGTGTCACTCGATCCGAGCAACTCTCGGTCAGCCCTTATCCCACTCAAATAGGGCTGAGAGTTGACTGTGGGGGCGCCCGGGACGCTGGGGGCGCCCTGGTTGACTCTTTCAGCGGGCTTCTCGGCTAGATGATCTTTATCCGCTTCGTTGGCTCAAGCCCGGGGCGCCTTGGGCAGTGGGGGCGCCCGAGACACTGGGGGCGCCCGGGACGCTAGGGGCGCCCCGCCCAGTATGCTTCCGAAGTGTACTTTTGCTGAACTCATGTTTGGCTTTACTTAGGGCGCCTGAGTCCTTTCAGGCGCCCAACCCAGCTGCTGCCTCACACCTTTGAGGCTTTCTGAGCTGCAGACACTCATTCCTTCGGTCCTGCATCCAGGGTTAGTACCAAACAAGATAAAGCAACAATGTTAGTGATTCTTACAGCCGTAGATATCTTGGTTCTAACTTTGGGTCTCCAAAATGGAGCCCTAGGTCGAACCGATGCCTACTGTTCCCTCGATGGGGAACGCGTCCTCACCTACTCCTCTCAGGAGAATTTACCTGTTGCCAACCGGCTCCTCCGGTTGGACTTTTGCCCAGCAGTCCTTCGCCAGGTCTTCAGTACAAGCAATCCTTCGCCTGGTGCCCAGCAGTCCTTCGCCAGGTCTTCGTGTCCTGGCATTCCTTCCCCAGGTACCTAGCAGTCCTTCGCTAGGGCTTTGTATCCTGGCATTCCTTCACCAGGTGCCATGCAGTCCTTCGCTAGGGCTTTGTATCCTGGCATTCCTTCGCCAGGTGCCTAGCAGTCCTTCGCTAGGGCTTTGTATCCTAGCTTCGCTAGGTGCCTAGCAGTCCTTCGCTAGGGCATTGTATCCTGGCATTCCTTCGCCAGGTGCCTAGCAGTCCTTCACTAGGGCTTTGTACCCTGGCATTCCTTCGCCAGGTGCCTAGGAGTCCTTCACTAGGGCTTTGTATCCAGCACACTTAATGAGCATGTTAGATAAACATTACCTCTTAACTTTTGAACCCTTTGCCATTATCAAAACACAGGTTTGACTTGGGTGTTGTCTGCACCAACAAGAACTTGGTGTGCTTCCAACCATTGATGAAGCAATACCGGTTTACTGTGACAACAATGGAGCTATTGCACAAGCAAAGGAACCAAGGTCTCATCAACGATCCAAACATGTGCTTCGCCGCTATCATCTGATTAGAGAGATTATACGTAGGAATGATATACAAATTGAGAAAATTCTCACTAAAAGGAATTTAGCGGATCCTTTAACAAAGGCCTTGCCTCAAAGTAAGTTTGAGGGTCATGTTAGAGCCTGTGGTATTGGGTACCGTAGCGATTGGCATTAGGCCAAGTGGGAGTTTGTTAGTGATATGAGAGAAGTGTCCTAAGGCAATCGCCTTATGATTGTAATCATTTATTCTAATAAATGAATATTCACTATTTGAGTATACATGTTTGTGTATTTGATTGAGATCTTAAACTCATTTACTGAATGCCTGCAATACAATTCACAGCATGAGAGAATTTGTGATGAATTCACAACTAGTGATTATATCTACATGTGCAATTGTGAAGTATTGAAATTGTCCCTAGTCGATGAATTGATAAATACGGACACTATCAATTCTATTGAGACTAGCATGAGTTATTCTCTAATTAGCTGATTCTCACTGGCTGGTGACATTGAGATGTCCGGAGATAAACATGAATGCTAGTTAAGGGAACTAGTTCATTGGAGTGACTGGCTGTAAAACTTCATATGGTAGTCTACATATAGATATGCCAGTGAAGTTCTTACTGCAGCTTAAGTGCGATGTTCCTTTGACTTGTGGTGTTCAAGTCATCTTGGTCATGGAGACTTATACTTTGACATCTTAAGCAAGCATCTCCAAGGAGGTGTGGACCCAGGATGATTGGGTATAAGCCGAAGTGCCCGAAGATGTTTGAACAGCCTACAAAGGATTCACCACTCCTTGCGAGGAGATGTATACTCGAGGCCTATCGTCGGATTGTTACTCGAAGCCTCTGGCCAGAGCATGACATGTTTAGAGTATGAATCTCTTAAATACATGAGAGTAATTAGAATCCGTAGGACGAGAAAACGTTACTTGGGCTAGGTGTGACGTAATCAGCCTAGTGGGGACTGACACACATAGACCATGTCCTGAACCAAGTGGGTATAAGATGGTGAAGGGAATGGGGTACAATTCATTATAGCTGCTGAAGGGTTTCAGAATTGTTTCTGAGGTCAACCGTTGATCTTTCGATTAATTGGGGATCATGATGTACTACTAGGTGTCACTCATGATCGTTCTATAATTTATTGATTAATTGTAGACGGCCAACATAAATCGAAAGCCTATTTAGTCACACGCACTACGAGTAATCCGAGGGATTTAAAACGAGTTGAAAATTGGATTTTCCAATCAAGAGAGATTAAGTTTGGTTGAGCCAAATGATAAGTCGAATCTGAATTTTTCAGAGACGCATCAGAAGCGTAAAATGGCTAAAGTCTTTTGAAGACTTAATAGATTAATTAAATAAATTTAATTCATTGGGGATTGGCTTGGATGGGCCGGCCAAAGAGGGCCTCCATCCTCTTTGCTTGGCCGGCCACAACAAAGGGAGAGAACTATGTTTTTGGTTCAATTTATAAAATAAACCAAGTGTGGTTTGTTTTATAAAATTATAGATGATATAAATTTTTATATAATAAACCATGGTTTGGTTTATTTTTCATGGAAATTAAAATGAATCATGTATTTGTTTATTTTATAAAATCAATCATGGATTGATTTACCATGATAAGGAAATTTATTCCATAGGAGAGAAGAGACTTGATTGATTTTTTATCATGAATTAAAATATGATTTTAACCATGATATAAAATCAAACATGGCATGATGGAATAAGTTATTCCATATTTGAGAGGCTTGATGGTTGAGAGACCACTATATAAAGGACCCAAGGCATGGCTTGGGTAATGAATTATAGAGATGAAGGCATAGGCTCTCTCCCTCTCTTTCTCTCCTTCTCTTCTCCCCTTCTTACCGTGCGCCAACCAGCCCCAAGAAGGAGCACCAGCCGGCGCTCCTGCTCTTTCCCTGTCGACCACCATCTCTTGGCCGGAAGAAGGTGCTGCCGGAATTAGAGTTTGCCGCAAGGATCTTTTTGCCGCAAGCCTCATCTTTTGCTTCGCCGGAATTTTGATTCCGGCCATCCTTTTGTGGTTAATCTTCCGACTTCTCTTTTGGTTTTTCTTGTCCCGTTCTCGAAGAATCTAGTAGTTCTCGAGAACACGAAACTCGTGGCTTTGCGAAGTCATCCCGAAGATACTCGGCGTGGACGCGAATAGAGGCGGAGCTTCCTAGTGACGCTTACGGTTGGATCTCGTCCCTTCCTTTGAGTTACGCGAGGAAATACGTAAATTAGTTTATGTTTCTGCAAAATTTTAAATATATGATCATATCTACACAAGATAAAATTGCATGCTTAGATGTGTGGTTAAATAATTAGAGAAATTATTTATGCTAAACCTTCCGCTGCACGTAATTAATTTTAAAATTACGAACCCGCATCCATGTTAACATGCACCCGGTCCCAACACGCAGCGCTTGAGCGAAAGTGTCTGGAGCATTGAGAGCAATGGATGTTGAAGCCTTGGGGGTGAACCCCCTTTTATAGCACCCATACGGGCGCCTGTGTCGATGGGGGCACCTAACACGTGGCCTTCCCTGCGCGATCTCTTATCCGCAGGCTCGGTCAGCGCTTATCCATCTCCACTTGGGTGCCTGAGCTGACTCAGTCTAGAGGCTTCGTGGCTGTTTGCTTCGCTTGCTTTTGTTTTGCCTTTGCACTTGGGCGCCCGTATCCATCCGGGTGCCCGTATGCATCCGGGCGCCTAACCCCAGTAAGGTGCCTCATTCCATTAAGTCGCCTAACTGTAGAAAACCAGTCCTTCGATCCCTGTAACCAAGGTTAGTTCCAAAAACAAAGAAGCAAAACATATTAGCCATTATTTACAGCCTAAGCTGTCTTGGTTCTGACTTCGGGTCTCCCAAATGGAACCCTAGGTCGAACCGACGCCAACTGTTACCTCGACGGGGAACGCGTCCTCACCTACTCCTCTCAGGAGAGTTTACTGATAGATCGAAAAGTGTTGCTAGAGGGGTGGTGAATGACAATTCTTCGTCGTTTTCTCTACAAGTTTGTTAGCGCAGCGGAATATACAATAAAATCAATCAAACAAATACAAACCAAAGCTAACACGGAAGATTTACTTGGTATCCACCCCGGACGTGTGACTAATCCAAGAATCCGTCGGTGGATCATGCCCCGAATAACCTCCAGCTAACTCTGTCGCTCCTTGTGCGTGGAGAAACCTCGCCACAACACTTCGGGCGCTATCTGAGCATAAGAGACTACTAACTCACTTTACCCAAGCGAGTTTCGTCAAGAGATAGTAGCCTGGAACGAGCTCCTTTAAATAGGGCTCGAGTCTGAAACAGGCGCTACCAGTCGACTGCCCCTGGGCAGTCGACTGGTCCCAGTCAGATTCGACCATTGCCATACAACGTTCGAATCTGCCAGCCTGTTCCAGCCGACACCAGTCGACTGCCCATGGGCCAGTCGACTGGTACACACTTAAGCCTAGGGTTTCACTCCTGAGTACATTTCACTCCGCACTTAAATCCTCCCGGCTTAGCCCCTAAGTACAAACACTCATACTCAGACCCTCACAACCCGGTTGACTCATCGCCAGCAGCCTCAACTGTTGCCTTCACGCCCTCTTCATCTTCGGCCCTCGTCCCTCGGATGCGCACGCAAACCTCCAGTTTGCCTCCATGCCACCCTTCACGTACGCCTCGAAGTCTGCGTCCCTCGGCTCATCGTCCCTGCTATCCAATTGTCCCTCGGATGCACACGCAAGCCTCCAACTTACCTCCATGCCATCCTTCACCTGAAGACATCAACCAAGTCCATGTGTACCTGTACACCTGCACACTCATATACACATATTAGTCCACAATAAACCCTAACTTAACCATATTGCCCACACACATCAAAATCCCATGATCCTCCAGATCATCTCAGGGTCGATTGCCTCCACAATCTCCCCCTTTTTGATGTGTGACAATATGTTAAGTTAGGTAAACATATAGTAATAACAATAACAAAAGCAATAACAGAAGCAATAGCAATTGAAAATCAAAGCATAACACACAATAGACAACCTCCCCCTTAACCTATGCTTTCTCCCAATTTTCAATCCTCATTGCCCATACCAAGTTATGTTCTCCCAACTTAACCCCACTCACAATAACCAGTTAAGTAATCCCAACTTAACTCCAAAGTATCACAAATCAATCAAGGTTAAGTTTAAACCCAAACCTAACTTAACACCCAAGTTCTCCCCCTTTGACACCATCAAAAAGATTGCTTCAAGCAACCCTAACCTTGGTGCAAAAAAGAACTCGACCAGATTTCTGAAAAGCCCCTCAAAAATCTCAAAATAGCACTCTGCCCAAACTACCAGTCGACTGCCCTCCAGGTCAGTCGACAGATACGGCAGTTTCTGAATTTCCAGTCGAAATTCAGAAATGCGTATAAAATTCCAAAAAATTCAGAAAAATGTGAAATCTTGCAAGCACGTTTGTTAGAGTATTCCCTACCCTAGAAAAATATTGGTTCATAAAAAACATCAACTGTGCTTGACTTTTGGTATAAACCTAAAATCCTCAAATAGTGTTTACTTTGTATCAACTTTGAAATTCAATCATGATTTCCTATATTTTCCAATTTCATTCACCTCTATTTGGCACATAGAATGGTTTCTAAACCTCCACTTTTCATAACGATATTTTCATTTTGACAAAAGCTCCCCCTCTTTTTCTCATAAATCACACCCTTATCTATAGAAGTCTCATTATTTAACTTCCAACCAATATATATTAAGCAATATAAACAATATAGGATTTCAAACCATTTCATGAACACATATATAAAAATCATAATTTAAAACCATAGCTTTTTATCAATACAATTTTACCAGTTTCAAATAAAATTTAAATCATGCATCATAAAACAATAATCAACTCATGTATCAAAGAATAAATAAAATATAGCAAGTTAAGATCAAATCATGACATAACATAGTATAAACATAAATTGTATCATACATCAAGATAAGAAAAATATAAAAGCTGTCACGAAATAAAAATATGAAAAAGTAGCAAGGGCGAAAAGCCCAAAGTCATCCAAATAGTACAACATCAGAATGACAAGTGTTTGAGAGATATAATGATACACCAAATAATAATGCTCTCAACACTAAGTCGCACTAACAGCTGTGCCCTCTCGTCAGATCATGTCGTCGTCACCACCTGGAGGAGGAGGAGGAGGAGGAGGAGGCTGATAAGCGAGATGCAGCTGTCGTAGCATCTCGTACACGTCATCCTGGCGGCTCTGGAATCCCTGGTAGAACTCTGTGAGGCCGTGCACCTCCCCCTGGATCATGGTCTCTGTCTGCTGGACTCCGTGGATCTCCTCACAGATGCCATGAACATCCTCCTGAAGCCTGTGAGCGTCTGATCAGAGCTGAGTAAACTCCGCACGTGTAACCATCTCTGCAGGCTCCTCATCTGAGCTGGACGCCTCTGGACGCTCACTCCAGACAAATGCCCCCAGTCGACTCTCTATGCCTGCCAAGGACAATTGGCATGTGCCAATCTGGTCATAGTCCTTAGACAGGTGTTTGACCTGACCACTGGTGACGTGGATGACAAACCGCAACTGGAAAAACTCGGTCAAAACGTGGCAAAAGGGCATGTATATTTTCCCATTCACACTTTGGGAAAAATGGCAGATGGAGGTGAAAACATTAATAGAGACATCTATATCCAATCTCCGCTCAAGGGCATACATCATTACAAGGTGAGGCAATCAGATCCTTGCCCTTCCCTTAGTAACGATGTGTAGGAGACACTCTACAACAATCTTATACAGTACATGACTGAATGGACTCATGGGTTTTGCATCAAAGGTGCGCTCAGACTCATGCCTATGTCTTCTAAAGTAATGCAAATGAATCTGGTCAATGGTAACATCAGGAAACTCAAGCGACTCAATAACATTGGAAAAATAAGTATTTGCATTATTTGATGCCCGACACTCTAAAAAACTAGCCAAAACCATGGCTGAGAAGGGGATGGTCACACCGGCCACTCTAGACTCATAAAGATTATTCTCCGAGTCAATACAAATCAAGTTGGCATAGAACTCCTTACATAAGCCAACATTGATATCATGTTGACAATATACGAGTTGTTCTATACCAAAATGAGTGACCATTTCAATGATTTGAGGACACTTATCTTGGAAGTAGGATTTATTAAGATACCTACAATTCATTTGAACAAACTTATTTTCCTCAAACCTCTTATTGCATTCTAGAGACCTAAATCTAGCCTCTTGATAAGTGTTATTTTGTTGATCATTTCAGATTCTTAAATCCATGTTTGACCCATATTTTACTTGCTTAATATTGAATTTAGCCTAGGTTTTATGAATTTATTCTATTTTGGGCTTTATTGTAAATCTTGATACATTGGAAATATTTTGGCACTAAATTGTGAATCTATTTTTTATAAGCTTGGAAGGATTATGGACCTAGGTCATGCTGGGTCAAACTTGAGTCAGAAGTGGACCCGGATCGAGTGATCAAGCATCCGACTAATATTGGTCGTCCGATTCAAAAATGGCTAGATCTAAGTCATCTGAGAACTTTTGAGGCAATCCGAGCTGGGGTTGAGGCTAATCAAGCACTCAGGTCAAGATCTGAAGGTTTCACCCAAATCATAGATCATTCAGTCGTTGGATCAAGCTCAGGTGGATCTAGACCGTCCATTCAGAGATCAGGTTAATCTGAGCCATCCGTTGCAAATCTGGAAGATCCGAGCTACTGAGAGGTAGATCCTGACCCTTGATCAAGATCTGGAAAGTTTGCTTCAAATCGGATGAGATCCAGCCGTTGGATGGAGTTAAGTTAATCTGGGGTCGTCCATTTCCAAACTATATAAACTGATTTCATCCTCCCCGATCAGTTTTCGCGTCTTCGCCATAGCTCAGCTCCTTTGCGTTTTCTTCTCTATTTTTCTTCAAATCTCTTCATCTGAGGGCGTGACCACATCGATTCAAAGCTTGGATCAAGTTCTAGATCGTCGGATCTTCTTCTCCATGAGATTTTCAGCTCCAATTCGCCCAAGAACAGAGCTGAGTGAGGGTTTCACCAGCTTTGCCATTTGATTGCTTGGATCTTGGTTGTGAGCCATTTTCATCCATCTGAGCAAGCCGGAGGGTTCTCTGGATTGCTCTGATCATCCCCAAGTCATCATCGCAATCCAACACAGCAAGATCGAGGAGATCGGATTGATTTCTTTAGTCGAAAGCAGAGTTTGAGTTGAATCGATTTCTGAGTCAGATTTTCCAGTGATCTGTGGAGCTACGGGGTTCGTGGCTTGCTCTTGTGTGACTGCAAGAAGAACTTGAGCTAAGGAGTGGATCGATGCTTAGTTTCTTTGCAAAATCTTGATCTTATCAGTAGTGTCAATTTCAGCGTATCAATTCCAGTTTCTGAATTTTGTTTCAGTGAATTTAGTTTGTCTGAATTGTTTCTTCCTTAAGTAGTGTTTCAATTCTGCAAGTTAATTAGTTAGGTTGCTTGTTTAGCAAACAATTGTACTTAGATCAGCTTGCTTTGCATTTGAATCATTTCTGAATTCGGTTTCCATTCTGCGTACCAGCTTTAATTCCTGCGTATCAGTTAGTTTTTGTATCAATTTTCAGCATAGCATTTCTGAATTTGTGTCAAGTAATCATTGGTTCTTCTTAAGCTTTTCCGAACTGTAGATTAGTGCATCGATTTCAGCTTGCTTGTTTGTTTGTTCTGCATTTAAATTGTTGCTGCAATTCTGCAATTGATTCTGAATTCGACTAGTCTCTGCATTCGACAGTTTCAGTTTTATTGTTTCAGTTTATCATTTCTGAGGTTGTATCAATGGGACATTAGCTTTTCTGAATCTCATCTGAACACTAATTTGAGCAATTAATCTCAGCTTGCTTGTTTGTTTTTGCATTTGGTTCGTTGCCGCATTTCTGCCTTCATGTCCTGAATTCCTGCATTTCAATTCTGCATTAAGTTCATTTTTGAATTGCTGCATTCATTTATGAATTTCTTCCTTCATTCATGCATAGCACTTCACTAATAGCTTTGTCTTCTAAGTTGAATTGATTAGTTTCAATTCGGAATTGTCAGTTATAGCTTTGGCACTTAGCATCAGTTTTCTTTTCGGCACATAGGTTTTTTTTCCTCCTCTTGGTATCAAGTTTGTTTCAATTCTTCACTTTGTATCAAGAGAAGCTTT
This sequence comes from Boesenbergia rotunda, assembly GCA_024364735.1. Lineage (NCBI taxonomy): Eukaryota > Viridiplantae > Streptophyta > Magnoliopsida > Zingiberales > Zingiberaceae > Boesenbergia > Boesenbergia rotunda. The sequence goes on from JAGFNQ010000441.1 coordinate 652,734, forward strand.
GGCATTAATTGCTACCAAGTTAAATGCAACTTTTAGTGTGCTATGGTGCTTGAAATTAGCTAGTCTTGCATTCGGCTATTTCTGAACTTTCTCATCCATGTCTGCATTTGTTTGCTTCCGAATTTTGTAGCTAGCTTGTTTGTTTTGTTTGTTTCAAGTTTGATTTCGGAAGCAAGTTTTTGCATTAGTTTCAATCGAAAATGTCAGCACTGTCTTGATTCACTTGCTTAGCATTTGGTTTGCATTTGATATCAGATTTGTTTTCCAAATTTGGTTAAGTTGCCATGTTTGATTAGGGGTTCCCATTGGTTGAGTTCATTAGTTGCCATTACCTTGTTTAGTTCATTTAGTTAATTTTCCTTCTTTTCATTGCATTTTCATTTCTAATTGAAACCAAACCTAATTCTTTCTTGAAACCCAAAAATATTTGACGATACATAAACTCGAGCTTGAATCAAACAACCTTAACTAGCCCTAGGAAAAAAAATACGACCTGTGACCCCTTTACTACATTTTTATCTTTGTTAGCAAAAAGGGTTTTCATCTTTACAAATATCTAAATTTGAGACCCATATTCGTGACAACCTATCTTTTGGGTCCATCAGGCACACCAGGTGCAGTGAATTGGGATCAAATCTCAATTCTCTGATAAGTAAGCCCTACAACTATCCTAGAGGTACTAGCCACCATGATCTAATCATAATGTCACAATACTTTCACTTTGATGTTTCTTCTGCATCAGACATGCACTTTTTGATCTCATCAAAGTATTCAGTCTTGTAGTACATCAAGTAAATGTATTTTGTCCTTTGAATAATTGTTCATAAACAAAGTATTTAAAGGTACCTCTATTCTAGATTGACTAAGGACCTATACTTATCAGGATGGACCAATTCATACATTTTTTTGGCTTTATGCCCCTAGGCTTAGAGCAAGCCTATTTGGTTTTGTTACCTCCCTAGTAAGAGTCAAAAGATCCTAAGGAAGACAAGTCTTCCATAACTAATAAACCCTAAGGCCTTTTGGTTGATCACTTTTGAATCTCACTAGAGTTTAACAAACCAGACCTTAGAGACAAAATATATGTTTGGTTCCACTTTGGAAGGAACCTTTCTCTTACATTAGTTAAGATGATAAGCTTATTGCATCATGGGAGTCTTTTGGTTTTATATACTAATTGCCTATCTATGTACTTCAACAGATATTCCTTCTATTTCACTTTTAACAAATAAAAACAATAGAAAATATCTTATTCCAGAAACTGAACAAAAAGTTCTTTCCGAAAAAAAACTAAGTACATGAAGTTAATTTCTATAAAGCTAAAACTATATCATCTTATGCTAAAGACATAAATAGATAAACTCCCAATGCAAAAGTCATCTCTATAGCCTATCTATGTAGTCAACAATATCCTCCTTAGCTAGCCATCAGGTTTCTGGAACCCCTGCACAAAAATGCAGGCATGATTAGTGGCATCCGTATCTACTCACCAGGTACCGGTAGATATCACCACTAATGTAACGACCCAAAAAATTTTCTCAATATTTTCTTTAAAATATTGATCATGTCTAGATAGTGGTTGAGGAAGCTAAAGATACTAGTACGAATTTTAGCCTAGTTATCCATGATTTCCCCATTTAAATTGAGAAGCTAAGTACTAATGGGCCTTATATGGGCTTTTCTAGTACCACGATTATTAGTGGATTTTAGGTAGAATTTAATATAAATATAGATGGGTTTTAATTAGGAATATTAGCATAATTATGGGTGAGTCTTAGGGGAATTTTCGAAATTAAAAGAAAAATAAAATGAAGTAAAAATAAAGTACATGCACCAAGGATTGAACCTTGGACCTAGTGTACCACCTAATTTTCGAAATAAAATTAAGAACGCCCCAGTTCTGGACAACCGACTATGCTGTCCTTACCCTAGTAGGGCAAGACTAGCTACCTTGTATTTACTTAGGGATGCGCGCATATGATGTATGTATGTGGTACAAGCCGGGGACCCCAATGATGTTATGATTATGTTTAAGTATTAAAAGTATGAATTTAAAATTAAGCATCCTTATGTATATGCATTTGACTCATGCATTCATTCATGTTATGCATTATGCCATGAGGAAAAATATGTTATGCTTATGTTTGATGAGAAGAATTATGTCATGATAGAAAAGGTTTTATGCTTAGAATTTATGTTAAAGAATTATGCCATGACAGAAAATGTTCTATGCTTATGCTTCATGTTTATCTCTATGCCATGTATTATGCCATACCATGTAGGTTTTATGTTTATTTTCATGCCATGTATCATGTCATGATAAGTATGTTTTATGTTTATATTTATGCTCATGTTCTATGCTAGGAACTATGTCATACCGAGTGATTTTATATGCTTCTGATTTATGTTAAGAACCAAGTTATGCTAATGTTTTGTGTGCATATGTTTATGTGATGAATGGTTTTAGTGAGTAGGAAGGGGTCTTACTAAGCCTATGTGCTTATAGTCTTATTTTCCTCATACCACAGATCAAGCAAGAGGACAATGAGGAAGCGGCAGGAGGGGCAAGAATGCGTGTGTGTGGTAGTGACTTGACCAATAAAAGATATACCTATAAGTCTTATGCTAAACCTAGGTGGTGTTGTCAAGAACAATTTACACTTGCTACTTATGTGCTTACATTTGCTACTTATATGATCCTATGACATGATGTTTCCATGTTAAGTATGATGTCAAGTATGTGTTAATATGCCAAGTTTCCATGTCACTATGTTAGAAAAGCTAGTTAGGTACATGTATGTGTAAGTTTAAATTATTCCGCTGCATTACGATGTTCACATGCCCCTATGTATGCTAACGTAACGCCGCTTTACGAAAGAAAAAAAAAGGCGGGTGTTACAGCTAAACATGTTACAACGACATAAGAAGAAAATATACCTGCGGTACTACTCTAACGACGGGGGCAATACATCTTCCAATGTCCTGACTGCTTGCACACAAAGTACTTGCCTTTCGGCTTCTTTATGCATCCCTGAGGTCCCTGTAATCCTGCTACTTTTTTTGCCTCAGAACGTTTCTTCTTCTTCTTTCCTTTCGGGTTAGAAGTAGAAACTTCTTTAGCAATGAAAGTCTGTGAACCCTGACGAGAAACTGCCTGTGCCGCCTCGAGTTCTGTCAGAAGTTCTACACACGAATATGAACGCTTGCCCATATTGTAGCTTAGGCGAAACTTCTCAAAACTCCCTGCTAGAGATTGGAGGATAAGATCGACATGGGTTTCCCCATCGATCTAAGCTCCAAGAATTTCAATCTCCTTCAGCCATGCCATCATCTTGAGGACATGTTCCCTTACGGGCATCCCCTTAACCAAGATGGTAGTGGTAAAGTTCTTCATTACCATTTGCCTAGTGGATCGATTACTTTGACCAAAGAGTTCTGTTGGTGCAGAAAGCACCCAAGTCGAACCTGTGTTTTGATAATGGCAAAAGGGTTCAAAAGTTAAGATGTTATGTTTATCTAACATGCTACTTGAGTGTGCAGATTAAAGTCCTAGCGAAGGACTGCTAGGCGTCGGAACCCTAAAGACTCAGCGAAGGACTGCTGGGTACCTAGCGAAGGGCTACTAGGAGTCGAAGACCTAGCGAAGGGCTGCTGGGCACCAGGCGAAGGACTGTCTGGAACCGAAGACCCAACGAAGGGTTACTGGGCACCTAGCGAAGGGCTCTAGGAGTCGAAGACCAAGCGAAGGAATGCTAGGCACAAAGCGAAGGACTGCTCGGTACTGAAGACCTGGCGAAGGATAGCTAGGCACCTGGCGAAGGACTGCTGGGCAAAAGTCCAACCGGAGGAGCCGGTTGGCATCAGGTAAATTCTCCTGACAGGAGTAGGTGAGGACGCGTTCCCCGTCGAGGGAACAGTAGGCATCGGTTCGACCTAGGGCTCCATTTAGGAGACCCAAAGTCAGAACCAAGACAGCTACGGCTGTAAGACTCACTAATATATTTGCTCTATCTTGTTTAGTACTAACCCTGGATGCAGGACCGAAGGAACGAGTGTCTGCAGCTCATAACGCCTCAAAGGAGTGAGGCAGCAGCTGGGTTGGGTGCCCGGAAGGTCTCGGGGGCCCTAAGTACAAGTCAAACATGTGTTCAGCAAAAGCATGCTTCGGAAGCTCACTGGGCGGGGCGCCCCCATGCTCCCGGGCGCCCCAGATGCCTCGGGCGCCCCGAGCTCAAGCTAACGAAGCGGATAGAGTCAAGCCAGCGAGAAGCCCGCGGATCGAGTCAACCCGAGCACCCCCAGCATTCCGGGCGCCCCAGAGTCAACTCTCAGCACTATTTGAGTGGGATAAGGGCTGACTGAGACTTGCTCGGATTGGCTGACACGTGGGGGGCGCCCCGACGTTCAGGGCGCCCCGGGAGGCTATAAAAAGCCCCTCGACCCCAAGGCTTTGAACAACACTTCTTCCAAGGCCAATACGCTCTTCTACTCAAGCGCTCTGCTCCGGAAACCTTCCATCTTGTGATTCTAGCGCAACGACGACCCTACGCACCGAAGAACGATCTACAACGGGCGTCGGTAACAAAGAGTGAATTGTTAATTGTAGTTTTACTATAGTAATACTGTACTTATTCTTGTAATTATTTGCACGACTATAGTATTGCCCGCAGTAAACGGTCAACGACCGTGGGCCTTGGAGTAGGAGCCGACCATGACTCCGAAGCAAGTAAAATCTTGGTATTTTGCGTGTTGTTTAGATTTATTTCTTCCGCTGCGTATTCTCTTTTTCAATCTGAAACGTTTACGATATTCACCCCCCCCTCTATCGTTATTCTCGATCCAACAACTGGTATCAGAGCGGGGAAGCTCAAATTTGGTGCAACCACCAGTTTGAGAATTTTTTGGATTTCTCTTCGAATTGTTTTTTTTTAATTTTTATAGTTAATCGAGACCGGTGTAACACCCCTCGATAATTATTTTTCTTTATCCCGCACTACTAATCGAAGACCAATTCTTGGGACAGAGTTTTCCTTTCTTTTCTCTCTTTTTCAGATAAAATTCTTAATGGCCATGCAAGAAGGCTTCAGCACCGCTAGGCCACCGCTTTTCAGTGGGGAGGACTTCTCCTACTGGAAGAGCAGGCCAGACTAGAAATACCAAAGAATGCTGATGGAGTACAACAACCTTACACTGAATGGGACGCTGCACTCAAAAAGAAGATTGAAGCCGATGGTAAAGCGACCCAAACACTCCAATGCGGCCTAACAAAAGAGGAGCTGAACCGGGTAGGTCCATTCAACAGCGCCAAAGAACTCTGGGGTAAGCTGATTGAACTACACGAAGGAACCTCCGACACCCGAATCAGCAAAAGGGACCTTCTGCTAAATAAGCTATACACCATCAAGATGAACGAAGGTGAATCAGCAGCTCAGCTCCACGCCAGAATTCAGGAGCTGATGAACGGTCTACACACCATTGGTCACAAGGTAGAAAATCGTGACTTAATAAAGTACGCCCTTAACGCTTTCCCAAGAAACACCTTATGGGCATCTATGGTAGATGCTTACAAAGTTTCTAGGGATCTTTCCAAAATCAAGTTAGATGAACTTTTTTCTGAACTCGAATTACATGAACAGACTAACTGCAATCTGGCCGAGAAAGGGATTGCCTTTATTGCAAGTAAAGCTGGAAAAACAACCAAGAAGAAGCCTCAACCTGCACCCGAGTCTGATTCAGACTCAGAAGACAACGAGGGAAATCGGCCTAAGTTGGTTTGGCTAGCCCGCGACTACTACAAAGAGCTAAAAAACCAGACCAATAGAAGAAAAGCCAGCCGAAGAAAGGAAGAACCAGCTGAACCCTCAAATGAAAAGAACAAACCCAACGTGACCTGTTACGAGTGCAAGAAGAAGGGCCACTACAAGACTGAATACCCCAACCTGAAGGAAACAAAGAAGACAAGAAAGAAGAAGACACTTCAGGCAACGTGGGACGAGTCCTCCTCCTCCGAAGAAGAAGAGGTCCCACAGTCGAACCTGCTCACACTAACCGCCTTATAAGAAATCGAGACCGAGTCAGAGTCAGAGCCGGACGACGACAAACTTACATTCTCAGAGGACGGCGAAATAACTGTAAGTGGTTTTTCAAGAAATCAATTAAGTGAATTAATTTCCTATCATTCTCGAGATTTGGCGAAAGCTAAACTCCGAGTCGAATCTCTCACAGGAAGTAAAACTTCTGAAAGAGAGAGCTGACTCTAGATCCTTAACTGAGAAGGTTCAAGAAGGAACCTCTACTCAAGTTAAAAAATATGAGAGAGAAAACTCCTCCTTGAAAACTCAAGTTAAGGATCTTAGATCAACATTAGAATGATTCACTTTTGGTTCCAAGGGTCTTGAAATGATTCTTGGAAAACAGAAGTCGGTTCTAAATCGATCCGGACTAGGCTATAGAACCAAATCTAGACAAAGATCCTACTATGCTGTACTGAACAAGTCCAGACCTAAAGTTCAGGCATGGGTACCCAAACTGTGCCTGAACAAACCAACTGGATCAAATCAGTATTGGATCCCCAAGGACAAGATTCACATCTTGCCAAACCATTATCGTGGCTTTAGTCCAGGGGGAGCCAAATTAAAAACAATATTTATTGTTAAATAAAATTTAAATTTTTTGTTTGCAAAATGCATGATTGAATGTTTATTTAATTCCTGCAATTTACCATGCTTAGACTTAGGACTGGTTAGTTTAAGGACTGAACCAACTTAACTGAAATTTGACAACATAGTATTCGGTGGACGTGAGATGATAGTACGTTAGGGAAGCCAATTCTAATAAGGTCAAGTATACTCTACTTGGTCTCTTTAGACTGGTGAAACTAGCCGAAGCTACCGATCCAAGACCCAAACTAGTTAGACCAGAATTTTTCAAAAAATAATTTTGAAAATGAAATTTCATTAAAAGGCTTTGTCAAGGAAAGGGTTAATGATCCAATAAGGCTACGGCCAAAGAAGGCCTAGTGCCTCGCCAAAACCTAGAAGCCGATTTCTGAAATTCAAATTCAAATTATTCTTTGTAAAATTCGAATCTAACATAAATTTTCATTTAATTGTAGATTCAAACATTTTAAAAAAAAACTCAAAATCAATTGTTTTCAAATTTAATTCAATTTTTTTTATAATTTTTCAAAACCTGTCACACAAAACCCATAAGGCAAACGTGATTGATAACCATAGATTGAGTGAGACAGACTAGGCTGTGAAAATCAATTTAGACTATTCCTGATTCTAATTGGATCCAAATCAACAAAACTCTTTATGTGTAGGAACATAAGGATTTGGACCAATGGATGTTGGATAGCGGTTGCTCCAGACACATGACTGGAGATAAATTGAAATTCACCAAACTCAAATTCAAGAACCTAGGCTGAGTGGCATTTGGCAACAATGCTACACTCAAGGTAATTGGGGCAGGTAATATTGAACTTAAATCTGATTTTGTCATTAAGAAAGTACTTTTAGTTGAAAATTTTAATTTTAACTTGCTTAGCATAAGTCAGCTGTGTGATTCTGGGTATGTAATTACCTTCAACAATACTAACTGCCTGATTAGAAACCTGCAAGACTCGGAAATCATGCTTAAGGGCACTAGGAAAAATAATGTTTACACTATAAACTTACCCCTAGTACCTAAATGTATGTTAACTCAGTTAGAACAATCAAACCTCTGGCATAGGAGATTAGGTCACACTAATCCGAGAATTATTTCAAAAATTACCCAACTTGGCCTAATTAAAGGTATACCTAAAATTAAAAATCATGAAAACTTAATATGTGAATCATGTAATCAAGGTAAACAAACCAGGTCTAATCACAAACTAATCCAATCTGATTAAACTCAGACCACACTTGAGCTCCTGCACCTTGACCTATTTGATTCACATGGAGCCAAGTCACTAAGCGGAAATCGGTACTGCTTATTAATAGTTGATTATTACTCTAGGTTTACCTGGGTTAGGTTTCTGAAGACCAAAGATGAAACCCCAAACCTATTTAATGAATTTTGTAAGTTGATTGAAAATCAAAACGATACTAAAATCAAAAGACATAGGAGTGACCACGGGGGAGAATTTGAAAATCAACAGTTCGAAGAATTCTGTAAGGTAAATGTGTACATACATGAATTTTCGTGTCCTAGAACCCCCCAGCAAAATGGGATAGTCGAAAGGAGAAATAGAACTCTACAGGAAGCCGCTAGGGCTATGCTCAACGAATTCAACCTAGCTAATCAACCAATATTGGGCAGAAGCAGTTAGTACGGCTTGCTACATTCAAAATAGAGTCCTGATTAACAAGCGATACAATAAAACACCCTATGAATTATACTACCATAAACTTCCAAATTTACACTACCTAAGGGTCTTTAGATGCAAAGTCCATATCATAAACACCAACATCTAGGAAAATTTCAGTCTAAGTCAACCCCAGGCATCTTCCTAGGATATTCAACCACAAGTAGAGCCTATAGGGTTTACAACAAACAAACTAAGAAAATTGAAGAAACAACCAATTTAATATTTGATGAAGAAATTAACTCAAAACCTGATAATTCAAATCAAACTTCATCAAATACTGATCAAGAAGATAATGAACAAACTGTTGAACCCTTAATTGAACCCTTAAATGAACTAACCATTGAACCAACTAGTGAGTCAGTTGAACCAAATGTTGAACCAGATGTTGAATTAAATATTGAACAAAATCGACCAGCCGGACTTGAGGCTGAACCAAGTTCAAGAAAAACCAAGAAACCCAGACTTAGTCACCCAACGGATCAAATTATGGGTGATCCAACTTTAGGAGTCAGAACTAGGACTTCCAATAGAAACCTCAGTCTGATAGCAATGATTTCAAAAATAGAACTTATGACTATAGAGGAAGCCCTACCTGATCCTGATTGGATCATAGCTATGCAAGAAGAGTTAGCCCAATTTGAGAGAAACCAAGTCTGGGAATTAGTACCTAAACCTGAGGGCAAATCCGTCATTGACACTAAGGGGGTTTTAGAAACAAGTTAAATGATCAAGGAGAAATAGTCAGAAATAAAGCTCGCTTAGTAGCGAAAGGATTCAGTCAGGTAGAAGGGTTAGATTATGACGAAACCTATGCCCCGGTAGCCAGACTTGAGTCCATTAGAATGTTATTGGCCTTTGCATCCCATAAAGG
>JAGFNQ010000441.1:662523-736457 GCA_024364735.1 Boesenbergia rotunda
TGATAAGACTCACAAATATGGAAAACTAGGACCAAGAGGTAAAAAGTGTATCTTTATAAGGTATTCTGATACTTCTAAGGGTTATGTTTTCATTGGTGAGCAACAAGATAGAACCATCTTTGAAATTGAGTCAAGAGATGCCACTTTTCTCGAAACTGAATTCCCAACAAGAGGTGAAGTTGATAAGTCGATTCCTTTATTGCAATAGAGGAAGAGGATAATGTTCCTTTATCAACAACTCAGGTATCACAGGAGATACCTGAATCTAGTCAACCCAGTGGGAGTGATTTTGCCAATGAATGAATTAGTTTCAGCTCCTCAACAGTCCGACTTACGAAGGAGTAGTCGTAAGATTATTCCTCGGAGAAGGTTTGACATTGAGAATGAGGCATTAATGATACTCCCTGTTGACGATGAGGAACCTCGATCGGTTGAGGAAGCATTGAGATGTTCAGTCAGAGAAAAATGGAGAATTGCAATGGATGAGGAAATGGAGTCGATGAGAGAGAATCATGTTTGGGATTTAGTCGATCTTCCTCCGGGCCGAAGGGCTATTGGGAATAAGTGGATTCTCAAAATCAAGAGGAAAGCAGATGGATCGATTAATCGATACAAAGCTCGTCTGATTGCAAAAGGATATACCCAAATGAAGGGTATTGATTTTGAAGAGACATTTTCCCCAGTTGTGAAGTTTGTGTCAATACGTGTCATTTTAGCTATAGTGGCATATTATGACTTAGAATTACATCAGATGGATGTAAAAACGGCTTTCCTTAATGGTAATCTTGACGAGGAAATCTATATGGCACAGCCAGAAGGTTATATTGCTGAAGGCCAAGAGGATAAAGTATGTAGACTTAAAAAGTCTATATATGGGCTAAAGCAAGCGTCGAGACAATGGAACATAAGATTTAATGAAGTCATTTTATCTTATGATTTCGAAAATGATCAATGAGGATCATTGTGTATACCTCAAGGAGGATAAAGGAAAGATTGTCATATTATCGTTATATGTTGATGATATGCTAATAGCTGGAAATGACATACAGTTTGTGATAGAAATAAAATCGTGGCTTTCATCACAATTTGACATAATAGATATGGGAGAAGCTGAGTACATCTTAGGGGTAAAGATCATTAGAGATCGAACAAAAAGACTTTTGGGTTTGTCTCAAGAGGCTTATATTACTAAGATGTTACAACACTTCAATATGTCAAACTGCAACATTGAACAAACTCCTATAGCGAGAGGAACTGTTCTGAGCAAAAGTATGTATCCCAAGACTCCTGATGAAATAGCCGACATGAAGAAAAAATCATATGCCAGTGCCATTGGTAGTTTAATGTACACTATGTTGTGTACACGTCCTGACATCAGCTATGCAGTTGGCTTGGTTAGCCGTTTCCAGTCAAACCCAGGATCCAGACACTGGAAAGCGGTGAAGAGAATATTCAGATATCTCAAAGGGACAGCGGATTATTGTCTCTGCTTCCAAGGATCAAAGTTGAGCCTGAAGGGCTACACAGATGCAGATTGGGCAGGAGATCTTGATGACAGAAAATCCACATCGGGTTATGCATTCTTGCTGAATGGTGGCGCCATCTCATGGAATAGCAAGAAACAGGCTTGTGTAGCACTGTCGACAATGGAAGCCGAATATGTGGCTTGTGCAGCGGCTGTACAAGAGGCTGTCTGGTTAAGAAGGTTCCTAAAGCATTTGAAGATTGCTGAGGATAGTGGGAGTCCAGTTACAGTGTTCTGTGACAATCAAGCTGCAATAGCTTTTTCCAAAGATCCCAAGTATCACAGCAAAGGCAAGCATATAGAAATCAAATATAATTATGTAAGGGATATTATTGACAAGAAAAAGGTAGTTCTTGAGTATATCCCTACACGTGCTATGCTTGCAGATCCTTTTACTAAGCCATTGACTAAAGAGTCATTTCTTGGATATGTGAAGTCCATGGGACTTCGAAAAATGTAACACAATGTACAGACAAATTCATTATATATGAAAGTGTCATGATTTATTCAGTGTATGTATTGGTGTTACATTTTGAATAAAGTCTCGATAAGCATGTTGGCAGGTTGAGATTGGTCCACTCACATGGACAATCATCTCTATTTGTTGAGTATAAATAGAGGTAAGATCATTACTTATGGGGCAGCTTGAGTAGCTGTGAATAGAGACATACTCGTAAGTTGAGGTCGCCTTGATTTTGTATCAAGATGAGATTATTTAATGTAATAATCGAAGTAAATGTTCCCACCGTTTACTGAGCCTGCTTGTAGCCAGATTGGAGTTCATAAGTTGAATTCAGGATTAGACATTGGGTATGTCTAGATCGAAATCTGTACGATGTTAATTTTAGAAGAAAAACATGCACTCTTTATGTGTTAAAGAGAGAAACATCGTAGCATGTGTTTCATACCACATGTGCTATAGCGACAATAAGGGTTGTAAGAGAATTGATCCCTGCTTCCTTACTATGTGAGACCCTTGAAGTTATAAGTTAATCTCAGTTTTACCCTAAGTGACTATTTAGCTGTTTGCTTGAAATTCTAATCAGTGTATGCTACTTTAGCATGTGTCCTATTGACTATGGATGATTCGGTCTACGGAGCATAACTAGGAAAGCAACTGATTAGAATGAAGAGATTCTAGCTATAAAGGAAGATTAAGAGAGATTTACATCATTGACATTTATTCACTGGTCGACCAATTATATTTTTTGTTGAGTACTTAAAATATGATTGTGAATAATAGTATTGAATGGAAATACTGAACATGCTCTTGACTTAATTGTCATGATGAGGGATTAGAGATGTTCATATTGATGTAAATAATTTAATTTGGGGTAAAAAGCAAGTAATTGATGTCTCTGATTCATGTGATAGAGCGACTAAGTAAAGTGTAATAACTTTCTTAGTATTGATCGCTCAGAGAGCGGCTAAGTTAAGTGTCACAACTTTCTTAGCAATGATTGCTCAGTATGCTTGCTGTCGCACGAATCATTTTCCCTAAAGTATGAATTGGATGTTCTGTTAGTCTATGTGACTATATGGTCTTTGTGACTATCCGGTTTTTGTAACCTAGTTATGATATGATCTTTGTGATCTGATTCTTATTTAGTCTCTGTGACTTGACTTGGATGAGTGGGAGATGTAAGAAGTTGGAGAAGTGGGGTGACGTGGGGTGCCCACTTTCCCCACTTCCCCACTTCTCTCCCCTCCCCTTTCTTAGCCCTTCTACTATAAAAGGGGAGGGGTGCATCCAAGTGAGACAAGGATTTGGAATTCTAGGAGTGAACATCCAAAGCGTTCGAGGGATTTGGTTCGTGATACCGAGAGGGGAAGAGCTTTCCGATTCCGTGATCGCTCTTCCGACGACAAGCACGAAGAACAAAGAAGGACGAACGGAGAATCGCTGTAAGTATTTACCGTTTTCAATATCTTAAATGCGTTCAGAATTTCATGCTTAGATTAACATTCTTAACGACACCCTCGGGCTCGATGCAAAGGGGGTTTAGCCATCTCCCTGCCTCCTTTATCCAAACTTTCGAGGAGTTTAAGAAAGTATTCATGTAGTACTTCGCTACCAGTCGATGATATCAAAAAATCTCCATATGATTTGTTTGCTCTCAAGTAAAAATCCAAAGAACATTGAAGGAGTATCTACAATGATTCAATCGAGTGGTCATGGATGCTCCCCTAGTTTCCCTTGAGGCGTACGTTAGTTCCTTTTCATAGGGTTTGATTGATGGGGATTTCTAGTGTTGTGTTTCTATGATTCTAGTGTTGTGTTTCTGTCAGGAGAGGCTCTAGCTTTGTGAATACACTGAACTGAAATATTGTAAATTAAAACTAATCTCCTAACTTGTTTTCCTTGTAAGAACGTGAATTTAGTCCATTTATTCTGGTTCTTTAAAGAGGTTTGATAGATTTTTTATGTCTAGAGTGGATTATGTAACAATTAATACACTAGTTTAATTAATGGTTCATGATGAAATCTTAGCAGCAATTAGATTGTTGTTGAGCGAATAATAACTTTTAGAATATGATTTTGCAGATGCCGGATGCCACTGTTGATTATAACTTAACAAATGGAAAGTGGCACATAGTGCAACAGCATAATATTTTGCACGAGCGCACATGAACTTTGTATGGCCCTGCAGCCATTTCAGACACTAAAGAAGCACCAGTTTCAAAAGGAGTGGGCAGCCATGATCATCCCCATGGTTCAGATGGTATGTGGAATGAGCTTACTGAGTTTTATGCGTGTGAATATTTAGAGGTTCCTTCAAACAATGAGGTCCTTGTCCCCTTAACAATCATATACTCTCAAAAGCACAAGCACGAGAATAGTCCAGCAGTACTGCTTCATGGTTATGGTGCTTATGGTGAGCTGTTAGATAAGCGCTGGAAAAGTGAGTTCAAAAACCTACTAGATCGCGGTTGGGTGATTGCTTACGCTGATGTCAGGTTTTTATTCTGTGCCTAGTTTAAGATTTCTTATTAGCTACCCATTGGTAAATCTCTATGGTCTTGGTTCTTTGATTCAATATCTTTTGTCATCTAAACTGAAAAAGAATAGGAGGTTTTAGATGCGGCAGTGTTTTAGTGGTCAGAAACATAACAGAAAAAAGAAAATTTTCCATTCCTAAATATTCAGAATTTATAAATCCGTATTTCACTATTATATTGCAATCTTGCTTAGTAAGTTGCTAGGTAACTTAGTGTTGAAAGTATGCAAACAGAGGTGGTGGAGCATAATAGAAACCGGAATTCAATCACCGACTATATTTCATGTGCTGATTTTCTAGTTCAAGAAGGTATTGTGCAAGAGAACAAGCTTGCGGGTTGGGGATGTGGTGTCGGAGGGCTTTTGGTTGCTTCAGCTCTTAACAGTCGTCCAGATTTGTTCATATGATGGCTGATGCATTCCTATGCAAACTAGTTGTCTAAAAGGCATTGCACTTTTCCTTGAGGTGATAATGATAAATATTCCATATTGTGACATTGGGGGGGACAAGGTGCCCATCTAAAAATGTTTCCAGTGCCTTAGGTAAGTGGTAATACACCAAAAATTTGCTTCGCTTGAGATGTTTTCCGTTTGTTTCAAGATATGCATCCTGTTTAGATGATGGAACTCTACAAGGATCGTGATAAACAATAGTTTAAAGAAGACTCAGTGCTTTTGTGTAGTTTTCTTTTTACAATTTCAAATTGTGTGGTCCAAATAGGGATGTAAATGAACAAGTCTGAATATATGCTCAGACAATAAAAATAGACAAATTTAAACATTAGTGAATTCTGATTTCTACACTCATTAACAAAACTCATGAAGAATTTGTTTGTCATGTTTTTTTTTTGCTTGTTTATTCGAATGTATAATGAATATAAACTATATATTCACAATGTTCATTAAACTATACATATAATATTGTTGTGAGTTGAGTTGCAAGGGTAGTTAGGACTTTTCCTATTTTTGTGTCATTAGGGTTTGGCAGGTTATATAAGTCTTGTACAGGGTCTTGGTTTAAGACAATTGAAAGTTTTACAACATGGTATCAGAGCAAAGTTTATCAAAAACCTATTTTCCCCCCTACGCGCTGCCGTCACTTCCTCTCCTCTCTGCCTTCTCGCACGACGCCGTCACTTTTCCGTACGCGGCGCCGTCAAAAACCTCGACGCCGCTTTCTCTTCGCGCACACGCGCGCCGCAGCTCTTCGCGCACGCCTCTAGGACGCGACCTCGACGCCACTTTCTCTTCGCGCGCACGCGCGCCGCCGCTCTCTCTTCGAGCACACGTGAGCCAAGGCGCTGCACGATCTCCTCTACTCCTCGACGTGAACTTGACACCGCCACTTTCTTCACGGAGAGGAGAAGACTAAGGAGGGAAGACGACTGATGCACAGGCACGATTGTGACGCCTGAGGAAGCTGAATATGCACATCGGCTTCTTCTTCTTGTTGCCGAAAGCAGTTGGCTCGCGCGCCCGCGAAGAGGGAGGCGCTGGCCAACCCTTAGGCTTCCTTTCCGCCAGTGCCTTCTCCGCTGGGGCTTCTTCCTTCCTTTTCGGCTGGTGCCTTCTCTGGGGGGCTTCTTCTCGGTAGACATCTTCCCGTGGCTTCTTCTTCTCTGCAACTTCTTCTCGCCAGCATCCGCAATCTCTTCAAACGCCCACAATGCCATCATCTCCTCTTCTTTCTCATCTCTGGCCGGCGCCAGCCATTTCTCCTCTTCTCTGACCTCCCGAGCTTTCAAAGAAGCGAGCAGTAGCAGTGAAGGTTTCCAGCGACAACGAACTGAGAAAGTTCCATCTCTTCTTGTGATTTGTTATGGCGGACACCTTTGGAGAAAGTTCTGGGATGTCTACAGATCCTTTGACTTCTTCTGGAAGGTACAACTAATTTTCACAATGACAGGAACCGGAGGACATGATCTTCAAATAACCTCGGAAAAATTGACCGAGACAAATTATGCATCGTGGGCAGTTGCTGTTGAACTTTATGTTGAAGGCCATGATAAACTTGATATACTTCATGGTACTAAAGTGAAACCAGATGAAAAGGACCTCAATTTTCGTACTTGGAGGCGTGACAACATTCTGGTAATGACTTGGGTAATCAATTTTGTTAGTTCTGACATCAAACAGGTCATTCTTCATAACAGAATAGTCGGTGATATGTGGAGGATACTGGAGCAGATGTATGGGCGCAAGTATGATATGCTGCGTACTTATCAGATAAGTAGTCAAATTTTCAAACTTGAGCAAGGTTCTATGTCGGTTACAAATTATTTTGCTACTCTAAAAGGGTTGTGGGATGAGTTTGACTACTACAGGACGGACAATTGGAGTTCCACTGATGATCATCAGAGATATCTGAAGATTCTGGAGAATGATAGAATCATTAAGTTTCTTGATGGGCTTCATGCAGTGTTTGAAATTTTAAAAGGACAAATTCTTAGTCTTGATTCTACTCCCTCTCTAGAATAAGTTTACTACAAAATTCTGAGTGAGGAAGGTAGGAGAAGGACCATGAACAACAAGGGTAATATTTCTGCAGCAAGCACTCCAATTGGGGAGACTTCTGCTTTTGTCAGTTCAGCTAACAAGTTCAAGTCTGGGGGAACAAAAGGAAAAGGTGGAAAATTTTATCGGCACTGCAAGATGACTAATCATGATTCAGATTTCTGTTAGGAGAAATATCTAGAAAAAAACCTGAAAAATTCAAATACAATGACAAGAAGGCTCCTAGTCGTGGAAATATTGCTGCCCAGAAATTAGTGGATGGGGAGACTACTGATTCTTTGGTACCTTCTAATATTGAGTTGTCATCTACTGATATTGTCAATCTTCATCACCTTTTATCACGGCTTCAGACTTCATCCTCTGTCTCTACCAAATCGTCTCAAGCGCACACAAGTATTCGTGACCTGGAGTTAAGTATTGCTGGGTCAAGATCTTATAGCTCCTGGGTTATTGACTCCGAAGCTACGGATCATATGACAAATCTTGTTAATTCCTTCATTTCTTACTCTTTGTCTTCTGGGCAGGATAAAGTGGCTACTGCTGATGGCACCAAAGCCACTGTTGCTGGTAAATGTTCCATACAATTGGCAGATCACTTTATCCTATCCTCTGCACTTCATGTCCCTTCTGTTGGTATGGCTTGGCGGTTTCCAAGACAACCACGGGGTCGTTTCTGAGAGACCTCTCTATGTCTACAGATTAAAAATTTAATCCGAATAGAGACCCGTCCCTCTAACGACCGACTCGTCGTGTGTTAATTAATCCAAGTTACAACTTAGCCAAAACTGAGGTTAAGGCCTTGTAACTTTTCGGATTAATTAACCGAGGAAAAGACAACGATTTGGATCGCCGATTTTTGTGTTTATCTTTGGGGTCCAGTTAATTAATTATTATCTATGATTACGAATCAAAATAATCAACTAATATACATGAAATGATGAAGCAAAGCATCATGACACAAATAAAACATAACAAAATAAAACTGGAGCTCGGGAGAGTTATACCTCGTCGTTTACCTCGCAGTCTTCTACCTTATGACCCTCCCCTCTCGGACGTCGTGTGGGCGACGATCTACCAAGACACGGAGTCACCAAGGCCTTTGAATTGATCACCTTTCTTCTTCCTCTCTCTTGCGCCAACAAACCCTAACCCTAGGGTTTACCGCCGGCCACCTTTGCTCCTCCTCCGCCTTGCGCCGCCGGCCACGGACCTTGCCAAAGATCACCGACCACAAGGCAGCTCCAGGAACGAGCCAAAGAAGAAGAAGAACCGGAAGGAGATGAGGAAGTAACCCTCTTCTCCTTCCCTAAACCCGCCGCCCCTCCTCCATCGTCGCTGCCACAAGAACAAAGGTCCTTGCCGCCGGTTGAGCTCTGACTGCTACCTGGGTGATCACGGTGAATAGGAGAAGAGCAGAGGAAGAGAACCAGAAGGAGAAAGCACTCCTTCAACCTCTTCCAATCTCTTCTTCTTCTTCTTCACCGCCGCCGACCACCCTTGCCGAGAGCCTCCTTCACGCTGCCGACTAAAGGATCCATACCCTCCATTAATGGTGATTCATTCCACTAAAGGATCCCATTGTACTTCCTCACCAACCCCCATATTTTCATATGGGCTCCAACTATTACGAGTCGTCCATCTCCCCGTGTTTAAGATATCGTATGCCCGATAATTAATTTAATTTACTAATAATTAAATTAATTATTTTCTTAATCCTTGATTAGTACCACTCAACCTTTTCATCATGCTAGACCATAGTCCACTTGCAAGATTTGACATGAAGATCTTTTTGAGCTCACCAAGGGGCATCATCAACCCGACTCACCAAGACACGGATTCCGTCAATAATCAACGGCACATCATATTATTAATATTACTTCCCAACTTACCGGGCCTATCGATCTAACAGAATAGATCTCGCCTATTGGTAAATCAAAGAGATAATAATTAATAATACATGCCCGTCATTATTTCGGGATTAAGAGATCATACTCCATAATATTATCCAAGGTCTTATCCAATTTACTAAGTTAGTACAAAAATTGGATGACCTCTCTTTTGGTCCTACTCAATGTACACAAAGTACACTAGTGTAATTCTATGGTTAAGATAAACCACACCTAATTACACTACAACCATCCCGATGGTTTGTCCAATTCCATCTCGGTTGTGAGCCTCTTTCTTATGCTTCGGTAAGGAACCTGATTACATGATCTTCTGTGTGACGCCACGCACCATATTATCTTCAATGCCAAACATCAGACAGTTTGTGCACATACTAATGTAAACATGCATTGTGTGATTTTCTGATTCTCATTAAAATGTAGATGTATCCTAACCAAAAGCAAGGTTTTTAGTATACATCCTTACAATCTCCCACTTATACTCAAAGACTTTGTTATTTTTAAAATGTCATACATCTGACCTCTAGATCCTTCACATGCCTAAAAGCTCTCGCTACTAAGGCCTTAGTGAACTGATCCACCTAGGTCATCCTCTGATGCAATCTAGGCAACAACAGTTATTCCTCTTCTGAGTGGTATTTGCGCTCTATGTATTTACTTGCCTTATAGACTCGTGATTCCTTCAAGTTCGCAACTGTACCATTTTAATCACATCAAATGTGATAGTTCCTTGCGAACCAGGAATCACATCAAAGTCCATCTTTAGGTTTCTGAACCATGTAGCTATATTGGTTGCCTCGCAGGCTGTCGGAATATCCAGCCTCCATAGTAGGGTCATCACGCAGGCAATGTGCAACACTCTACTATACAATGGTTTTACCTCCTAAAAGTAAACACAAAACCCAAGGAATATTTATATATATGCACGTATCTAGATTGGAATTTTGTATCCATATAACCTACAGTAAATTGGTTTGCCCGGTAAATCAACATATAATCCTTAGTCCTTTTCAAGCACTAATACATGCTTTTACCGCATTCCAATTTTCTTGACCTAGGTTATTCCGATATCTGATACTCATGCCCACGGCACAACAGATATCTGGGCTCATTTCTAGCATACAAGAGACTTCCTCTAGCTTATGCTAGAGGAACTATCATTACCTACTCTATCACCTTTGATAATCTAAACATATCTTTTAGATAGAGTAGCTCCAAAACTGAAAAATACAAAACTTTCCTTTGGAGGTATCCATGCTAGAATGAGCTAAGACAATGTTTTATATAAAGCTTGAGATAAGTCCATCATCCTTGTCTGGAAATCCCTTTGATCTTTGATCCCCAAGAATGTGTCTTACTTCTCTCAAGTCCTTCATAATTGTGCGGACAACCATACCCTTATGTCTGACAATATTTCGTCATTGTTGTCAACTAACAAAATATCATCTACGTATAGTACAAGAATACCACTTTGTTTCTGTCACATTTTATATACACAATGTCATCCGTCCTTTGAACAAATCCATACAACTGGATTTATCTCTTCAAAGCGGATGATCCATGTCATAGGTCTAGGGATCTGGTTCATGTTCACTTAGGACCCATTCCATAGACTCTCCATGAACAAGAGACTGTTAGGTTGTCTAACAACCCTCCCACTACGACCAGGTACCCTTTGCATATCTTTAGCGACACGAGGTGTAGTACCTTGTGGTATAACCTCTTGTACAATTGGTACTAAGATCATAATGTCCCCATATTTAATTACTCAGAGCAACTCTACACCTGGACTTGTGGTTTATTACATAGTCATTTTCCTAAGAATCAGACATTCGACCCAACGAATGTCTTCTGATCCTTAGGACTATTAAACCACCTTATTGTTCCCTTAGGATAACCTATGAACATATGCACTAGATTCCAACTTGTCGGTGTCTCTTTTCAGCATAAGTGTTGAACTACTCATAATCTGAACATGCCTTAGACTAAGCCTTCGCTTAGTCCACATCTCTATGGTTTTATGAGACTACTGATCTAGACAGAATCAAGCATATATACATTCGTATCTAGGACATACCCTTTTGAACAATTTTGGCTAATCTTAGAGTGGCTTATCATCTTCTTAACTATTTAGCTTAAGAGACCTTCTTCCTTCCATACATTGCACCATTCTGTTGGGGCACACCAGGTGCAGTGAATTGGGATCAAATCTCGATTCTCTGATAAGTAAGTCCTACAACTATCCTAGAGGTACTAGCCACCATGATCTAATCATAATGTCACAATACTTTTACTCTGATGTTTCTTCTGCATTAGACTTGCACTCTTTGATCTCATCAAAGTATTCAGTCTTGCAGTACATCAAGTAAATATATTTTGTCCTTTGAATAATTGTTCATAAACAAAGTATTCAAAGGTACCTCTATTCTAGATAGACTAAGGACCTATACTTATCAGGATGAACCAATTCATACATATTTTTGGCTCTATGCCCCTAGGCTTAGAGCAAGCCTATTTGGTTTTGTTACCTCCCTAGTAAGAGTCAAAAGATCCTAAGGAAGACAAGTCTTCCATAACCAATAAACCTTAAGGCCTTTTGGTTGATCACTTTTGAATCCCACTAGAGTTTAACAAACCAAACCTTAGAGACAAAATATATGTTTGGTTCCACTTTGGAAGGAACCTTTCTCTTACATTAGTTAAGATGATAAGTTTATCGCATCATGGGAGCCTTTTGGTTTTATATACTAATTGCCTATCTATGTACTTCAATAGATATTCCTTCTATTCCACTTTTAACAAATAAAAGCAATAGAAAATATCTTATTCCAGAAACTAAACAAAAAGTTCTTTCCATAAAACTAAGTACATAAAGGTAATCTCTATAAAGCCAAAACTATATCATCCTATGCTAAAGACATAAATGAAATAGATAAACTCCCACTGCAAACGTCATCTCCATAGCCTATCCATGTAGTCAGCAATATCCTCCTTAGCTAGCCGTCGGGTTTCCTGAAACTCCTGCACAAAAATGCAGATATGATTAGTGGCATCCGTATCTACTCACCAGGTACCGGTAGATATCACCGCTAAACATGTTACAACGACACAAGAAGAAAATATACCTGCGGTACTACTC
This sequence comes from Boesenbergia rotunda, assembly GCA_024364735.1. NCBI lineage: Eukaryota > Viridiplantae > Streptophyta > Magnoliopsida > Zingiberales > Zingiberaceae > Boesenbergia > Boesenbergia rotunda. Next base: position 674,604 of record JAGFNQ010000441.1, read on the forward strand.
TCACAACGGGTACAATCCATCTTCCAATGTCCTGACTGCTTACACACAAAGCAGTTGCCTTTCAACTTCTTTATGCATCCATGAGGTCCCTGTAATCCTGCTACTTTCTTTGTCTCAGAACGTTTCTTCTTCTTCTTTCCTTTTGGTTTAGAAGTAGAAACTTCTTGAGCAATGAAAGTCTGTGTCCACCTTGGACATTTCTAGGGTTCTAACTGTAGAGTCAACATGTCCACCTTGGACATTTCTAGACCTATTCACCTTTCTAGGCATATGTCTCCCCTTTTTGGGATTAATACCTTGATCATTATATACCTTCCTCGCCTTAGGCATGGTAGTTTGGGTCTTATTTGGTCTACCCTTGTGTAATGATTTTCTAGGATTATCTACTTTGTTAACCATGTTCTTATCATTATACCTAAATTCATGATTATGCTTAGCAAACATATAAGAATTGGAAATTGGATTTAATTTTAAATAAGAGATTACCTTCCCTTTTACCTTTGAAGCTCCCTCTTGGCTTGAGCTCCTCTTCTTCTCCAATTTCTTCAAATGCGTTAATTTCTCCTTTCTTTGGGCACTTAGTGTGGTAGTGGCCTCACTCACCACATGTGAAACACCGAATGCGCTTCTTCTCCTTCTTTTCCCTACAACCCATATTAAAATTTAAAGAAATTGACTTGGTTTAGGGTTTATCTCCTTTTTCTTACGCAATGGACACTTGTCCTTGTAGTGTCCCTTCTCATTGCATCCAAAACAAATTATGTGGTCATTTGATTTTGCTTTGGTGGAGGCTTCTTGTTGCTCCAGTATTAAGGATAGTCTCTCCTCCCTCTCAATCCATGAAGTGGAGACTTCTTTTATTTCTTCCTCACTTGAGGATGTGGACGATTCCACTTCCTCCTCCTTTTTGGATGTTGAACTCGATTCAACTTCTGTTTTGTCCTTCTCCTCCTCTTAGACCAATGAGCCCTTGTCCTTAGGCTCCTCCACTTCTTGTCATTGTGTAGAGTCCTCATGAAGAGATATCACCTTTCTTCATAGCTCATATGCATTCTTATGTTCACCTACACGTGACACAATATAAGATGGTAATAAATTTAAAACAATTCGCATTACCTCCTTATCCGACTCTGCTTCCTCCTTTTGATCATTGGTCCAATGCCGAGGTCGGAGTCACTTCCCCTTCTTGTCCGTAGGAGCTTCGAATGGAACCTCCAATGCGGTTAAATGGTCCCAATCCATTTAGAACCAAGTCTCCAACCGCTTCCTCCAATAATCGAAGTCGTCTTGATCGTATGGAGGCGGTATCCCATCCTAGCGGACCTTCCGAATCCATCTTCCTTTAGCGCCTTTGCTCCTTTGGCGATTAGTCCAACAAAAGCAACTTTGCTCTGATACTACTTGTTGGGACCGGTGCGTACGGCTAGAGGGGGTGAATAGACGTTGCCCCCAATAATGACGCTTCTTCCTACAGTGTCAGCATGCGCAAGCGAAAATATAAACAACAATGAAAACATAAACACTAACACATACCGTTTACATGGTTCGAAGATGAAAACTCCTACTCCATGGCAGTCTGTAAGGTGGATGATCCCGATCCGTCGGTGGATGACTCCCCGGAAAGCTTCCAGCTAGCTCGTGTAGTTCATTGTGGGTGGAGAAACCTCATCACAACACTTGCACACACACCTAAGCTTGGTAGACTACTAATAAGCTTTACCCAAGCTTATTTCGTCAACCTTTGCTCACCCAAACCAAGCTCTCTTAAATAGAGTTCGTTACTGTTCCAACCGTTACTAGTCGATTGGTGTTGGCACCAGTCGACTGGTCCACCTGAATTCGAGCGTTACAACCCAACGTTCGGATTCCAACCGACACCAGTCTACTGATCATATGATCAGTCGACTGATCTTTCTGTGACCTCCATCAGTCAACTGATCCCAGCATCAATCGACTGCCCAAACCCTAAACTTAGGATTTCAGCCCCAAGTACAGTCACTCAGCACTCATCCTCGCTCGACCAACCTAGACTTAGCCTTCTAGCCTCCTCCATCAGTCTTGCATCCCTCGGATGCCTCTCTATCCTTCACGCCTTGCCTTCTGGAGTTTCCTTCGGCCTTGGTCTTTGTTGTCGGGTCTTTCTTTACCAAGATGCCACTTGGACTTTCCTCCTTTGTTGTACCTATATCTTGCATACTCATAATGCATATCAAATACAACAATAAACCTAACTTAAACCTTTGCCCAAATATCAAAATCCAAGGTACCTAGATTGCTCCAACACTTTTCCCAAAGTTCCTTTGCCGAGTCATACTTCCCGATTCGATTGAATCTTGTTCGAGAAGGATGGTCAGCAGGTGGAATTCCACCTTTTCGTTCGCTATAGCGTCTAGTTGCTCCTTTTTGTTCCAGGAGTCAAGTTCCTTGATCTTTCTTTCGTTATCTTTCATTGCTGAGAAATTGTTTTTTATCGTTAGTAATAGTTCATAATCAATAATGAAAATGCCTTCATTTTTCTTTTCTATGCTACGAGCACCCCCTCAAACTTCGGCGGGTAGATCACTGGTCCAACCATTTTTCAAAATTTGTTACAGTTGGTGGTTAGTCCTTATGCGATGTCCTGACTCTAATACCACTTGTCGGATCGAGGTGGATCGGCAAGAGAGTGGGTGAATTGCCGTTGTAAAATAAAACAGATCTTTTGTGTGACTCACAAAGAATTCAGATTTGTTGAAACAATAAAATGAAATGTACATAAACTAATTAAAGTAATAAAAGGCTAAGACACAAAACTTTACTTGATTGCAACCTAGGTGGTTGCTAATCCAAGACGGTTGAAGCTCACTATCAAAATTTCCTTCTGACAGAGAAGCCTTTTATAAACTTTAAAGCACAGGAAGCTAGAAAACAAGAAAGAATTTTTTTTAGTTGATGGATGATTTAGAACTGAGCTCTAGGGGCCTATTTATAACTCCGGTCAATTCTATCTGTTTGCTGATGTGGCACTATAAGGGCACCCGAGTGCTTGAGGGTGCCTGACACGTGGCTTGGGTGTTATCCAATACGCAACAATCGCAAACAGTTAGCTGGGTGGATGAAATAGGCTCTCGGGCGCCTGTATGCACAAGGGCGCCCAAGTGCTCGGTGCCCGAGTTAGGTTTGGTCAGCAACTTCTTGACCAATTTTCAGTGGGATTTCTTGGGTGATTTCTGACCAACCGGAGTTAGGCTCACCTGAACCCAACTCCGGCCTTTCGCCCCTCGAGCGTCTTTCCTTCCAGCTTTTCATCTCTTGGACGTCACGCACGTCCTTCTCGCTCCATCGGCGTACTCTTCTGCAGTTTCCACGTCCCTCGGATGCACTGAGCTCATCGGCTCACTTCCCCGTGCAATCCTTCTCGTTTACTGTGTCTTACGCTCGACTTCCTCCGCTCCTAAGTTCCTGCACACTTAGACAGAGGGATCAAAATCACAATAGACCTAACCTAACTTGGTTGATCACATCAAAACCAACCGGAGCACCAACAATAAGTGCCTCAGGGCTGTGGTGCAGTGTTAGGATAATTAATCGTTTTCTTAGACATCCGTGGTTCTATCGCCATTTATGACGTATTTTGCATGAATTTTTTCTCCAAATGAAGCATGAGCCCTGAGATACTAGACTTCTAGACCGCCCATCGCGAGCGCGTGGGGTTGGCCGATCATCCTAGATTCGTCTAGACAATATTTTTTTTAATAACATATAAGTCAATTTCAAATTTATATTTAATTTTTCAAGATTATTTCAATTTCTATCTGGTTTGATTCCTTATCTGTATCACTTACCATCCAGACCGTTAAAGATATAATTTGGTCCTAAGAAGCCCCATTTACACTTTGAGGTTCGTAGATTAATCATATCTGAATTCGTTAATTTGAATCTAATTATCCAGATTGTGTCCCACATGAAGGATCACAATGATGCAACGATCTTATATATATATTTTTAATGGAGATAAATCACGAGTACTGAGTACATTTGCCTTAGGTAGCGGCGGCCTTTTACCGGGAGAGATCAGTCAGCAGAATTGATCTCAAATGTATTAGAGAAATTATCTAATGCAGGTACCACCAATTAATAAGAATTCGAATAATTATAATGTATATTAAAATGTCAAATTTTTTATTTATAATATTTATTTATATGTTTTCTTTCAAATTAAATCTTTAATTAGTCATCTTATGATATTTTGGACAGCAGAATTGATGAATTCGAATGATCCATCAACCTATGATATTTATAAGAATTTTTTTTTAAATGGGATACGAATTCTGAGACATTGGACTTCTAGATCGCCCACTGCGAGTGCTTCCCGATTTATTCTAGCAGCCGGTGGAAAACTTCCGTGTGACCGGACCGGTCGCCCGAGATTAATTAAAAAATCCTCGTTAATCATTTAAATTAATCACTCGTTAAATTTATCAAAGTTATGACTAAAAAAATATTGCCCGGGTAACCACATCATCATTTCTCGACACTATTTATATGGTTAGGCCATATAGGAAAGTTTTTTGAATATTCAAATTTTACCCAGATTTCAAATTGATAAAATCATCTATCTAATACTATTTTTGCCCCCTCTTATAGTTCCCAATGATTGATAATCTACCAATCAATAGAATAATTATGAGCTCCTTAAATCTTAAAATCTGATTCACTTAAAAAAAATCAATCTTCTTAATATATTAGATCATATTTGAGGAAATCTGATTCACTTAAAAAAATCAATCTTCTTAATATATTAGATCATATTTGAGGACATAAATATATTAGAAGAATTAAATAAATACTTAAAACTTGATTCCCTATTATTTCAAGTTCTTTGGTTCATCATTTAATTTTGATCGATTTCAATCAAAATTAATTGATAGACCTCTGAATGATATAAAATCATATCCAATATATTTATTTAGTTATCTCAAATATCATTTCCATATTCCATATTAACAACAATAATTTTTTTGAAGACAAATATATTTAAAAAATTTTATTAATGTTCAAAGAATTATTACCTTTAATATAATGTATCAAATTTATATTTGAGGTCACAATTGACCGATAGACTTAAAAAATTTGAAATATAATGAAATCAAGTATGAAACTTCATCTAAGTTTTAGGATAATTTTTATACAGTCAAATATCAATTTTATCTAATATGTCGACAGTAATGATATTTTTAAAATGAATCCAATTTAAAATTTAGGAGTTATTCGGATTGATAGATTAAGAATACCAAGAGGAGGCAAAAATGATATTGAATACGTAATTTTATAATTTTAAAATTTGGATATATCTGTTCTAGTTTACTATGTTACAATTTGATTTAAGAGTAATGATAGAGATAGTGAAAATGAGAGAGTGAAAATCATAGTAAATGATGTGGCATAACGTTGCATGACATAACATGACGTGGCACTTTACATGCACACGTCCGATTTTTATTTGGACACTATCGGCGGCCTTTGGCCGCCGCCCCGAATCAAACTATATCCTGGGGGGCACGGTAAATCCGTCAGTGATCGTGCATACAAAATGTCATATCATTTACTATGATTTACACTCTTCCATTTTTACTCTCCCAATCATTATAATATAAATATACAATAGCGTTCGCTAAACAATAGATCCGATGATATTCTGACAGATTGAACCCATGCTGTTTAGATCTCAACCCGTTTCGTGGTCGGCCCGGCCCGGCCCGGCCCGTATTGTTTAGATCTCTACTGATCTAAATAGGTCGTCTCCTGGCTTGCATGTGCCACGCCGCTCCTCTCTCGCCCAGCTACCCTTTCTAACCCTAAAAATCTCTGAGCTCTTCCCGTTTCCTTCTCTTCCTCGAGCACGCTTGCCGACGTCCACAACTTGTTTCTCTTGGGAAAAGAACGCGTTTCGCTCTTAGGGTTTCCCACCTCTCTGGCGTTTCTCGTCTGATTCCCTCCCACGAAGTCCAGGTAGATCCGGACTCTTGGTCCATCTTGGAGTTCGATCGGTTTGACATTACCTGCTAGAAATTGTGACATAGCTCATTGGTTGAAAAGGTGCAATCTTTATGCTTCTTTACATCCTGTTTCTGATCTTATTCGTTTCTTGTTGCTTTCGGTCTCTTGCATCCCGGTGGATCGGGACTCATTGGTTGTAAAAAATTTCCTATATGATTTAGATCCTGTTTCAGAATTAGTCCACGAAGTCCAGGTAGATCCGGACTCTTTTTTCCGAGTTCCCGGGTGTGTAGACGACGAATTCGTAATCTACTGTTTAGTTTTTATTTATTTTTTATTTTAATATTTAATAACTGTTTAGTTTCTATTCATAGACGTTTGGTTGAAGGGTTGGAAATAAAATTGTATTAACTTTCAAAAACATAAAATATAATTCAATAAAAGAAAAATTCTATCCTATTATATTTTCTTAAATTCCCCTAACAACATACTGACATAGTATAATAAATTTGGGGCGTAGCTTATTGATGCACAAGGTTCGATCTTCTCTCATATTAAAGAGTTTCTCATCTTGTTTGATTCTTCTTATTGTGTCAACATCGTGATTTCCTAGTATCACAGAAGTAAGTTTCATGACTTCTAATTTTTAGCTTAGTTTGCTTTATTAGTAATCATTTATTATCAGGTCCTCTATCCAGTTCTATAGTAAAAGTTTGAGCCAGATGCTTAGTTTCTTATACTGCATATTAAGAATCGCTTAGATTCTTTGTCTTATTTTAATTAATCAAATAAAATCCAATCAGAGGACGAACAAAGACTTTAACTTTTGTTTTGTTTTTCAAATAAGATAAAGTCCCAAAACTAAGAAAAACTAACAAGTTTCAATCCTTGCCCATTCTTTGTATTGAAAAAAATTATATATTAGTTGCTGTTTTTAAGGTTAGAGGAAGCAATCACTCTAAACATGCAATGACTGGTAGTTTGATGTGATTGTAAAAAAAATGTTTTTTGGTCTATGAATTAGTATATGAAATGTAGATTAAGAAATGACATCTCTGAATTAGTATAGATTATGTTCAATCTTTCAAATATCTTTTGACATGAATTGTCACAGAAAGAAATACTCCAATGTCTCGACATGGTGAGATACAAGCTTTATCTAGGTTCCAACTTGAACTTCTCCAAAAGCATATTTAGATGGCACCTTTATGAGAATTATAAAAAATTAATCAATGCTACTGACACTATAAAGAGGTAAAACTGTTCTACTAGCTACAATCTTGGCCTTCTTGTTTCTTTTATGCATTCGTTTGTTTTATTCTCAGATAGATGTCTTATTTTAGCTTTATTGTTTCATGTCTTACTCTTGCTGACCATATGCGTCTCACTTTTTATTAAATTGTGGTCTACCTAATCACAAAATTAGAGCACTATTGGTGTGAATAAATGCAAACAAAGATGCATTGTTTAACCACTTCCATCCAGTTGGGAATCCATTTTGATGCTCCTTTCTATGATCAAGTTGTTTTCATGAAGCAGGTCTCATTTCATGGCATCGCTAATTTCAGTAGTATTGTTAATCTGATCTCAAGATTGTATAACCCTATCTTTGTAGTTTACTATGCATTTTCCATCTTCAAGTTTATAAATTCAATCATAGCGGATATAGGCTGAAAGCAAGGTCGGAACTGTAGTGTATGTGATCTAGCTTAGTACCATTACATAACTAAATAAACATGGGTGGGCTACACCAATGACATTCACATGTATCATATGTTATGAAGAGAGGGGATGGAGGCTATACTCTAAAAGGGACTCAAGAAATTATAATTTTCATTGATCACTTTGTTTTCTTGGTCTTGGAAACTAAGAAATTTGGTTTCACCAATAAATCAGTTTGTTGAGAGGTTGAGACTATTGAAGTCATAGCTTGGTGGTTTTACATGTACGAATTACTTCTTAAACCATGACTTTATATTCCTAAATAGCTTGTACTATCACTTCTGGGGGGGTATAAAAGGTCATTCGATGATAGGGCACCCCTCAGTGACATTCCGATACAACAGCATACTGAGCCAACATTGCTAAACACACAACGACATAAAAAATAAGGGAAGACACTAAGAATGTATATAAAGCAAACATGATGCCATCATCAAGTATATAAAGAAAACAAAGCCTGCGTTTATACACGTCTTCATATTTTTTTTTAAGGGAAACATAGAAGTAAGACAAACTGAGCAAAAGCAAATTTCAAATGTAAGTACCAACGAAAAGAAAGTGCAAGAACGACAAAAAGAAAATGTCTCAGACCGGTAAGCGAACGATCTCTAAGTGATGTAAGGGTAGTGAGCACTGCATGTCCTCTACCAGCGAAGCTGGAGGTCAAAGACAGAGTAGTGAGTATAAGTTATTATGTGGGTATATAGAAAGTTAGTGTATGATATTAAGGTTATGTTTGGCGAGAGATAATCAATCTTGTAATATAATCAAATTACTTTACAAGATTGATTACTTTATTTGGTACAGTTTTAAAATTGTAATATAATATAATTTGTATTACAAAAGCTATGTAAAGTTTTGTAATCTGAATTATAAGGTCAATAACATATAATCTGGATTACATTCCAGGCTCAATTACATTACAAGCTTGATTATATTACCCCTATTACCCCTAACTAAACATAGCCTAAATATAAGAAGATCAAGGTAGTAGTCTGAGGTAATGCTACTTACTAACATAAATAAATACATCAACATAACCATCTATTAACTTGATCAACCGAATATATAAAATAATCAGGAAGTTCATACCCTACATCTAAATGCTGCACAAAAATCAAGTACCCACTATAGGCAATAATACACACTAATACGATTGGGTCTACATATGAGCTCTACCCACTATAGACCACAATTTCATATGAGCTCTACATATTACGAGTCGTCCATCCTCCCGTGTTTAAGATCTCGAATGCACGTTTATTAATTTAAATTACTGACAATTCAAATTAATTAACTTCTGGATCCTTGATTAGTACCATTCAACCTTATCATCGCGCCGGATCAAATCCACCTGCAGGGTTTAGCACGATGAACCTTTTGAGCTCATCAAGGCGGCATCATCATCCCGACTAACCAGGACACAGATTTCGTCAATAATCAACGACACATTATATTATTAATATTATCTCTCTACTTACCGGGTCTATCGATCTAACAGAATAGATCTCGCTCATTGGTAAATCAAAGAAACAACTTACACCTACGGTAACCTACTATTTCCTATTGCGGCTTTTGAGACTTGCGGCGGCGGAGAGGAAACTACTCCCGACGGAGCCAACTGATGAAGTGATCGCTCGTCTGTCAACGTCATCGGATGTTCTCCGTTCTTTGCCTATGGTGCGGACTCCAACTCATCGGGCACAGGCACAGGCTCTCTGTTCATTACCGCGGACTCATCGGCTACCAACACATCGGTCATTACTTTCGTCACTACCGGCTCCTTCTGCACTGCCGACTCTTTCTATTCCTGTCGAAGAAATTCTCGTCGGCATGGAGGTTGCTGCTGAAGATCGTCATTTGGAACGCATGGAAGCTGCGAGGGCAACTACCGGACAAATTCTCGCCAAAATCGAAACTGCAGAAAGACAAATTTTAGCTCGGATTGAAGCTCTGCAGCTACAATATTCTCCACGCATAGAGGCTGCGGGGGCAATTTCCGAACAAATTCTGGCCGCAACTGAAACTACAGAAACTCAAATGGGACATATCTTAGCTCGGATTGAAGCTCTGCAGCAACACCATTCTCAACTCACACAGGCCGCGGAGGCAATATCAGAACAAATTCTAACCCGATTGCAAACTGCAGTGGCTCGAATGGGACACATTTCAGCTCGAATTGAAGTTGTAGAGCAACAGCATTCTCAATATATGGGTCGCACAGAAAATATACTGGTCCGCGCAGAGGCGCATTTGGCAAAGCAAAACGGTGAGGAGAATGGTCGGCCATGTTAAGTTAATTATTTTAATTTATTTATAAATATAATATAATTAATTATTTTTACAGTAAAGGGTCCTGGTGTTACGACGTGCTTCATGGTAATCTTGGATTTTCTGACTGTGGTAGCCTCACTTATTTCTGCTTTCTCGGGCAAAAATAAGTGAGGCTACCACAGTCAGAAAACTCAAGATTACCATGAAGCACGTCGTAACACCAGGACCCTTTACTGTAAAAATAATTAATTATATTATATTTATAAATAAATTAAAATAATTAACTTAACGTGGCCGACCATTCTCCTCACCGTTTTTCTTTGCCAAATGCGCTTTCTACGCGGACCAGTATATTTTCTGTGCGACCCATATATTGAGAATGTTGTTGCTCTACAGCTTCAATCCGATCTGAAATGTGTCCCATTCGAGCCACTGCAGTTTGCAATCGGGTCAGAATTTGTTCCGATATTGCCTCCGCAGCCTGTGTGTGTTGAGAATGGTGTTGCTGCAGAGCTTCAATCCGAGCTAAGATATGTCCCATTTGAGTTTCTGTAGTTTCCGTTGCGGCCAGAATTTGTTCAGAAATTGCCCCCGCAGCCTCTATGTGTGGAGAATATTGTAGCTGCAGAGCTTCAATCCTAGCTAAAATTTATCTTTCTGCAGTTTTGATTCTGGCGAGAACTTGTCCAGTAGTTGCCCCCGCAGCTTCCATGCGTTCCAAATGACGATCTTCAGCAGCAGCCTCCATGCCGACGAGAATTTCTTCGACAGGAATAGAAAGAGTCGGCAGCGCAGAAGGAGCTGGTAGTGACGAAAGTAATGACCGATGTGTTGGTAGCAGATGAGTCCGTGCTAATGAACGGAGAGCTTGTGCTTGTGCCCGATGAGTCGGAGTCCGCGCCATAGGAAATGAACGGAGAACATCCGACGGCGTTGATAAACGAGTGAACGACGTTGATAAACGAGTGAACGACGTTGACAAACGAGTGATCACTTCATCAGTTGGCTCCATCAGGAGTAGTTTCCTCTCTGTCGCCACAATATGAAATAGTAGGTTATTGTAGGTGTAAGTTGTTAGGTCTATATAATATGAGTTAAAATTATTTAATTTGATATAATTAAATATATTTAGGAGAATAATAATAAAATATTTAATAAGAATATAATTTTATAAAAAATATACAGTTTATTATATATATTATAGTATTTAAAACGAATAGGATTTAAAAAGTTCTTTAATATCCTATTTTATTTAGATGAGGAGTTAGAGTTTATAAGACTAAGATTTGTTTATCAAAGCGTATGTTCTGATTAACCATTGCATCTCCTTGACCCAAGCGCCGTAGCAACCTCTCGGTTGCCGCCTCTTTCCCCACCGCCCATGAAATGTTTCAGCCACCGACCTTCTCTGTTTCAGCCACGAGAGGCAATGCAGCTGGCCACGGCTTTTCAGTTGGCCAATCAGTTAAAACAGAGAAGGGAGTGGATTTCGAAGCTGTTAAGTAAAGCAGCTGTGAATTCAAATTCGATTCAACCGGATCGGATTAACGGTTGGTGGATGTGAGAAAAAATGAGATTCAAAATCCGAATTAGTGGATCCCAGCGGGTTAACGAGGTAAACTCCTAACCTGCACTGTTCTTCTACCCGTCGAATACAAAATGCACAGGTGGCATATCGGGGATGGAAATCCTCGCCCCTGGGTATTGATGGGAGACCACCGACACAGTTCTGCGTCACAACAGCCATGCCGGCCAGACAAAATTGGCCTTGGCCAGTCCTCCCCGACTATGAAACGATTTAGGCACTCACACTAGGGTGCAAACGAAACAGTCGAATAATATAAAAATATTAATATTTAAGTTTGAGATCGAAATCTATGATATTTGAAATTTGATTCGAGAATAAAAATATATATAATTTTGATTCGAATTTGATTTAAATAAAATTTAAACTTGAATTATTCAAAGCTTAATTCGAATATATTTAAATTATAATTTGTAATAAAATTTGATTTCGATTTAAATTATTCCAATCCTATTTTGAATATATTTAAATAAAAATTATATAAAATAATTAGAATTCGATTGGAGTTCGACTCGCGAACAATCGAACAAAATGATATAGATTTAAATTCAGCTCGAATTTAATAATTTTGAATACAAATTGAATAATTTCAAGCCAATTCGAAAAATTGATGAGCCGGCTCAATCGTTTGCACCCCTACCCGACAATAGGAAAAGGAGCAATGTCCAGGGAGGGGTCACAACGTGCTGATGTCGGTAACTGGGAGCAAAGCTCTAGTTCAACCCCAGCCTGTGGGAGCATCAGTGAATCAGAACTGCCAGATGATTTGGGGCAGTCATTCGCGACCCAAACGCAGGTAAGAACAGTAGGCTATGTTTGGTTGGGAGGTTTCTTTGTCGTTTTCCTGGCTGGAAGGCAGTTAATAAGCTCTCTGGAAGATGGAATACACCACATACAATGCTCTCATACAATTTGATATGGCTGGTTTTTAAGTTCACTGAGAAGGAGAAATGCGGCGCAAGTCTGAAAGGGAGGGCCATACATTGCACATGGCTGCCCTCTCTATCTCAAAGTGATGCCGCTTGCTTCACATTTCAGTAGGAAATCCAGAACCCTTGTGGATGCAAATTTATGGGTTACCTGATACGGGATAACTGGTCAAATTCCCACGTAGGATGAGTCTCCGTGAAAGTAAGAGTCAAAGCCAAGTCTGAAGGATGAGTCGATGGACGAAATGGCGGGGCATCCTCTGAACGGGGCGAGGAATACCTCTGAATGGACTTGTCCTCAATATAGAATGTTAAGCACTCTCTGAACGGGCAAGTTAGCTATCTGCCGATCTGACACAAGGTGGTCTTCAAACGGGAAAGGCGGAAAGCGATCACTCTCTGAACGGGCACAAGGTGGGCCTCCAAATGGACACAAACTGGGCTTCCGAACGGACAATGGCTGCATGTGTACGGAAATATCGTTAAGCAGTATAAAAGATTGTCGAATCCACAGAGATTGATGAGACAAGTACTAGAGGATTCGCAAGGCGAATTAACTAGACTGACGGGGAGTGTGAATAATTGTAAGCTTGAGTGTCAACTGAGGGAGAGAGAAGAGAGAGAATTAGGCGAGGAAGTCTGGTGTGGAAGAATGTTCTAAGATTTTGATTTCGTTGTGATAGTCATCGATATCCTCTGGGTAGTTAATGTCTTGGTCTCAACATTCATACCTTGTAGGAAGCCCAATTAATTATCGGTGTAACGTCGCGGATGACTCGCGGATGACCAAGAAGCACTCTGTGACATGGAAATATACTATGTCCTGATTAGGACATTGAGTGTTATGATGGAATGGAGGAAAAATTTCTTCATTTTGCTACCCAATGTTGATAACGTCAATATAGTGAGGTTGATCTCACTAGAGTGGGTAGCAATTTGACCCACTATAGGTTCAATGTTGATAATCTCTTGTCTGCCGACCTAAAAATGCTAATAATCTTGGATGTTATACAAATTATCTTCTAATATGGAATTAAGAAAAATTAAATTTTCTTAATGTGGGAGTAGCCTCCATATACTTCTTCGATTTATGTTGATAATAGATAAAAAAAATTATTAAATCAAATTATCTAAATTACATATTATCTGACTTAATTAATCAAATTTTTTTCCTTCTTAATGTTATTTCATCTTGCAAACATCCCTCAAGAGTTAAACATCGACCTTAATGTTGTCGCCTCCTTGGCCCATCCTATTGAGTGTTGTCAACCCCTGGTCTGAGTACCCTTACGTCTAGGATTTTGTTTGATTGAGTAATTATCCTAAAGGAGTACCTTAGGTCTAGGATTTTGTTTGGCTGAGTAATTGTCCTAAATCCAAAACCCTTGTGGACGTATGGGTTACCTGATACGGTATAACTGGTCAATTCTCACGTAGCATGAGTCTCCGCGAGAAGCAAGAGTCAAAGCCAAATCTGAAGGATGAGTCGATGGACGAAATGGCAGGGCATCCTCTGAACGGGCCAGGAATACCTATGAATGGAAGTGTCCTCAATATAGAACGTTAAGCACTCTCTGAACGGGCACGTTAGCTATCTGTCGATCAGACACAAGGTGGAGTTGAATTTTGGGATTATACTTGTGTTTGATGATTTGATCTGAAGCAGGATTATTGAGGTTTGGATGAGCTCTGTTTAGCGTTTCTTGAAATGTGTTTGTTCTTGTAGATTTGTGAGTTGTAGTGAACTTCTAAACCTGACACAATTTTGGAGGGAACCGAGCTACAACATGATGTGTTTCTGTTCGAGTGATAGAGTTTGATAGAAGCTCGTAGTGGTGAATCAGTGTTTGATTTCCTTTTTGATTCTTGGAGCTGACTTCCATTCAGTGATTGTATGGTGGATGTCAATACTAGTGGTAGGGTTTGATTTGGTTGTGGTTTAGGATGAGTATAATGAAACCTAATCCAAGTTAACTTAGATTCAAGTTTCCCGTTTTGAACTTAGATCTTATTGGGTTAGGATTAGGGTCTGGAATTAACACGGAGGTTGATCCCTAACTAAGGTTAATTCTCATTAAATTAGCGTTAGCCTAACTGTGTGGTTGAGTATTAGGGTAAAGCACATTTTGGTTAGGTTGGATTAATCCGAATACGACTTGGTGTCTAGTCTAGTTAGCATCATTTCTAATGATGGCTTATATTATGTTTTATGGATACAGGACATTGACACGCTTCTGGGTTTCTTGGACGGAAATTCTCATTTGATATGGGCTCTTACTTTGAGGCGGGTACTCCTGACTAATCTTTTTAGATATTTTCTTATTATTGTGCATAGGTCGTTATAGATAGCAGTAAGTTTATACGTTATTCCTGCCTTTGTTTGTCATTACCTTATATCCATAGTATATCTTTTAAATGATTCCTGTTTAGTTTCATACAGTCTCTATATTTGCCATATGCACGTATGTGCTTAGATATGATGGTAGGTCATTTTATATCTATGTTTGATTGATTCCTAGATATATCTTGCATGGATACCTAGGATATGATTGATAGATTTGGATACATGTGTTAGACCTATACCTTTCCTACCGATGTATGGGTGAGAATCTGGTTAGTGTGGAGGGTTTGTTAGCATACACTACCCTTTAGGTTGCATACTGAGATGTAGGCTCTGTACGGTTGCATACTGGCGATCATCAGCTCCCCTAAGGTCTGAGCCCGTCGCGCAGTCATGTTTCTTGTATTGATAGTGCTAGTAGCACTATGTGTTAGATCGGGTTGGACCGGCTAGAGGGGGTGAATAGACGATAAAAAAAATATGAAAATTGGAAGGCACTCGTCTTTAAAAAAAACTTGGTCGCAACTAAGGACGTTGCTTCCAAGGCAGTGGACGCTCAATAAAAATCTCCTTGTGGACGCTCAATAAAAATCTCCTTGTGGCGTAGAAGCCTTACAAAAGTAGCACACTAGACTTTTAGAGATTTTACAAGAATGAATAAGAATGATTTAAAAGGTTGAAACTCTAAGCCTATTTATAGCCTAAGAGAATAAATCTGGATTGTTGATTGTTGAGGAATTTTCTCTTAGCCGTTGATCCATGGATGTAATCTGGATGGCTGATCTTGGATGGGATTAAACTGCATCCATTGGATCTGATTAAAGGATAAAGTTATCCTTTAAGAGATAACTTTGTCTTCTGCTCGCAATAGATAAATAACTTTATCATTTGCTCGCAACAACTTTAATCATATCTCTTCTTTATCTCAGTCGGTAAGACTGGTGATATATGTAGGCGAGGTTGCTAGTTCGAATCTTCACAGTAACAAATAAAATTCTTTTTGTTTCAGGTGCCTGGTTTGACGTGGTCAAACTGATCAGTCTTTTGGTTCATCTTCTGGGTGATTTCCGGCCAACCGGAGTTAGGCTCACCCGAACCCGACTCCGGCCTTTCGCCCCTCGAGCGTCCTTCCTCCCGGCTTCTCGTCCCTCGGACACCGCGCACGTCCTTCTCGCTCCACCGGCGTACTTTTCCGTAGCTTCCGCGTCCCTCAGATTGTACCGAGCCCGTCGGCTCACTTCCCCGCACAATTCTTCTCGTCCGCTACGTCTTACGCTCGACTTTCTCCGTACCTAAGCTCCTGCACACTTAGCAGAGGGATTAAACATACCAGGACCTAACTTAAATCGGTTGATCACATCTCAAACAGGGGTACTTACAATCTTCCCCTTTTTGATGTGCATCAATCCGAGTTAAATTAGGGTAATCAAAATAAAAAACATACATAATAATGTAAACAGTTTAAGTTCAAAAAAACTTAAATTTCGAGTAAATTAAAATTTTACCCCTTAACTTAATACTATTCCTCTCTCTTTGATCACATCAAAAAATTGAGAAATATAAGTAGGGAAGAAGAAAAATTTTTCAGTGCGATAAAAAATTTTCTAAGTGAAAAAAAATCGCGTTGCCATAGATTTTTCAAATTTTAAAATGACAAATTTTTTCAAAGTTAATTCCATCTTTTTTTAAAAAAATGACTTAAATAAAATCTAAATTTTTTTTTTGATAAATCCACAGCTGATGAGGAGTTCCAAAAATAAAATCGAATCCTGTCAAAATATTTTTCTATCGAATTTTGAAAAAAAATCATATTTCGATAAATAATTCATAAAAAGTAAAGAAAATCTGAATATTTTTGTTAAAGTCGAAGATGAAGATATGAGTTTGGAAAAAAAATTTGAGTTTTAAATTCGTTCGTCAAGTCCAAAAATGACAAACCAATACATAAGAATTCTTGAACAATAAAATTTAAAAAATTGGAAACAATACTTCGAAAAATTTGAAAAAAAATTGTAATGAGTCTTTCCTCTAAACTCTTAATTTCAAATTTCGAGAGAAAAAAATATTAAAAAAATTTTGAAAGAAGTTCCAGTAGATAGACAGCATAATTGTGTATAAAAAAAAGACATAATTTTTGTTAGAGAAACACAATGCACACATTTATAATAACAAAAAAAAATTCAGTTTAATACAAATTTAGGAACCCAAAATAAGTTCTTGTCTACAGGATTAATTAAAAACTTAGGCGGAATCTAGCTTTTGGGCACATTTTTAAATTGACCCTTATGATTTTTAAAATACCAATTTAAATTATCAGGAAAGCTATTTTTCTTTTGGCGTAAATGTGCAATATCAAGTTCTAATTTTTGCACTAAGTTTTTCAAATTATCATTTTCATTTTTCAAAATTTCAAAAGAGAAAGTAAGTGTCAATTCATTTTTTAATTTCAAATTTTTCTTTTTCTAATCTACAATTAGTTTGAGCAAAGCTTTAACTCCTGCATATAATTGATCATGAGGAAGAAAACAAACCTCACTTACCGGGTCGCTTTCAAAAAGTGAGGTTCCTTTTTCGTCGTCGCTTTCTTCTGACGTCTCTCCCCCTTCATCAGTGCTCCCTTCTTGATGATTTGCCATCAGCGCAAGTCCCGCATATTCTTGACCTTCCGACTCTTCTGACGAGAACTCGTCGTCGAGTTGGATCTTCCTTGTGTTCAATGCGGCGATGTCTAATTTCTTATTCTTTTCTTCATGCAATTCTAGGAATTTCTCCCAAAGCTCTTTTGCCGAGTTGTAATTCTCGATGTGGTTAACTTCTTGCACGGGAAGAACAGCTAGTAGATGAAATTCAGCTTTGCCGTTTGCTTCAAAGTCTGATTTCTCCTTCTTGGTCCACGACTCTATTTCTTTATCCTTGTCGTTGTTGTCTTTAGGAACTGAAAAACCATTTTTCATAATTATTAGCAATTCAATATCAGTTTTAAAAAATACCTGCATTCGGCGCTTCCACATTGCGAACTCCCCCTCAAACTTCGGCGGGTAGATTACGGCTCCAACCATTTTTCTTGAAATTGCTGCAGTCGGCGATTAGTCCTTCTGCGGCGACCTTGGCTCTGATACCACTTGTTAGATCGGGTTGGACCGGCTAGAGGGGGGTGAATAGACGATAAAAAAAATATGAAAATTGGAAGGCACTCGTCTTTAAAAAAAATTTGGTCGCAACTAAGGACGTTCCTTCCAAGGCAGTGGACGCTCAATAAAAATCTCCTTGTGGCGTAGAAGCCTTACAAAAGTAGCACACTAGACTTTTAGAGATTTTACAAGAATGAATAAGAATGATTTAAAAGGTTGAAACTCTAAGCCTATTTATAGCCTAAGAGAATAAATCTGGATTGTTGATTGTTGAGGAATTTTCTCTTAGCCGTTGATCCATGGATGTAATCTGGATGGCTGATCTTGGATGGGATTAAACTGCATCCATTGGATCTGATTAAAGGATAAAGTTATCCTTTAAGAGATAACTTTGTCTTCTGCTCGCAACAGATAAATAACTTTATCATTTGCTCGCAACAACTTTAATCATATCTCTTCTTTATCTCAGTCGGTAAGACTGGTAATATATGTAGGCGAGGTTGCTAGTTCGAATCTTCACAGTAACAAATAAAATTCTTTTTGTTTCAGGTGCCTGGTTTGACGTGGTCAAACTGACCAGTCTTTTGGTTCATCTTCTGGGTGATTTCCGGCCAACCGGAGTTACGCTCACCCGAACCCGACTCCGGCCTTTCGCCCCTCGAGCGTCCTTTCTCCCGGCTTCTCGCCCCTCGGACACCGCGCACGTCCTTCTCGCTCCACCGGCGTACTTTTCCGTAGCTTCCGCGTCCCTCAGATTGTACCGAGCCCATTGGCTCACTTCCCCGCACAATCCTTCTCGTCCGCTACGTCTTACGCTCGACTTCCTCCGTACCTAAGCTCCTGCACACTTAGCAGAGGGATTAAACATACCAGGACCTAACTTAAATCGGTTGATCACATCAAAATCAACCAGGGGTACTTACACTATGCTATTGGATGATAGTGACCACTGGCTCCCTGAGGTTTGAGTCTGTCACCAGTCACGCCTTATACACATTTGCGTCGCTACGAGTGCTAGGCGTCATATTGCATAGCCACGAGTGTTGGGCTACATACTTGCATCGCCATGAGTGCTGAGCGTCATATTTGCATCGCCACGAGTGCTGGGCTACAAACTTGCATCGCCACGAGTGTTGGGCGGTATATTGTATAGCCACGAGTGTTGGGCTACATATATTCATTGCCACGTGTGCTGGGCTACATATTTGCATCGCCACGAGTGCTGGGCTACATATTTGCATCGCCACGAGTGCTGGGCTACATATTTGCATCGCCATGAGTGCTGGGCGTCATACTTGCATAGCCACGAGTGTTGAGCTACATACATCGCCACTAGTACTGGGCGTCATACTTGCATAGCCATGAGTGTTAGGCTTCTTATGTTGTATGCCACGAGTGTTTGGCTCCTCTACGCAGCCGTGAGTGGTTGGCCTATCTGTTTCCTGTTCACCCAATCGCAGTTTGGCGGTGGCTGAGGTGCGTACAGAACAGAGCATTGCATCATGTGTATAGGATGCATTGCACCTTTATTGGTACTTGTGTTTGAGAGTTGTATATGTTTTACCTGCATTTATAGATGACACATACATTTGGATTGTGTATAGTTCTTGAGGTTATATACGGGATTATTTACACCTACTCGCAGGATAGACAGACTGTGGTGTGTACATCCCTTTAGTATTTTCAATTGTGTCATATCTTCTGTACACGAGACTGTATCAGCGTGATTCTTGCTGTTATTATAATTGGCTATGCATATCTATTTTGGTATCCGCTGAGTTTTTTGGACTCGCCATCGTTCACTATATTTCTCTCTTCAAGGTGAGTGGTCGCCAGGGGAGCCTAGTTGCCAGCTCCAGGTCCTGACAACTCCAGTTTTGGGTGCTTTCGTATGGTTTCGTTTTATATTGCAGCATGTTTCTTGTGTTTGTATATGTTTTCCGTTTATGGACATATATTGAGTTTTATTTGGTATTGGCTTGTATTTTGAGTCCTTTGTTGGATTTTACGTGTATTGCTTGGTTGTGCGCCTGCCCAGAGAGCAGCTCAGGTGAGTAATATGGTTTTAGTGCTGAGATATATTTATTTTCATATATTATATCTCCTATTTTGAGGCCTGAGATCATTTATATACTGCGTGGTTTGTATATATGCGTAAATTGTCCGCCGGACAGGGGAGATGTTGTTCCATTTTATATTAGATCAGCGGCTCCTATGGTCTCGGAGCGTGATACTATCAATGTTCGATATCCGTCTCAAATATCTGATTAAATAATATATATATATATATATATATATATATATTAAAGAATTTTTTTTTGTCTAAATCTACTAATTATTATTTTTATGCTAAAAGTAGATTATATAAATACTTAGTGTATTTTTAATTATGTATATATTTTTAGTATGATATTAATTGAATAGAAATAGAAAAATTAATTAGTATAAAGATATCTAATCCTTTAATGAATATGAGTATGCAGATGAATATCTAATATTCGATAGGTATGAGTTCAGAGGATATAAAATTTGATAGGAACCTATTATCTCTGATTGTCAGGATGGGTCTTTATATGTATTTCTCGATTTATTTTAGTAGCTAATGGAAAATTCTTATGGGACTGAGTCGATCATTTCAGATTTAACGTTACCTGATGTAATTAATTACTTTTTATTTTTTATTTTTTTTTAAATTTTTGTTTTCAGTCTTTCCCAACTTTATTTCTAGTTGCGAACATGCCTGAAGAGTTAAAAAAAAAAAAAAAATACATCGCCACTTATGTTGCTTGTCCTTTAGTACATCCTGTTGTCAACCCCTCGTCTGAGTACCTAGGATATCCCCGACGACAATTTTTTCATGAGATTTTTATTTTCTCTCAGTTGCAATGATAATGAAAAATTAGGAGTTAAAATTAAAAAATTAAATTAATTTTTTTTTCTTACTTTCTTTTACCATGACGACCTTTTACGCCTAATCCTCTGTTTATTTGGAAAGCGAAAAGTAAATTTATGAAAAAAAAAATATTTATAATGAAATTTTTTTATTATTTATTTTATTAAAATTTAAAAAAAAAATATAATTCATCGATGGATAATTTTAAAATCAAAATCAATTATCCTAAAATTGAAAAAAAAATAACGGATAGATAAAAAAATGATGTATATATTCTTTTTATTCATAAAATTATATTATATATCAAAAATATATCGTATATATCTTTCTTAACTTATAAAATTATATCATACATAAAAAATATAAAGTATGTACTCTTTTTTTATTAATAAAATTATACCACATATATTTATCATTCTCAATCAAGATAAATAAACATACCAAATATATATATATATATATATTCTTTTCTCATACTCTTAAATTTATTTAATTCATTTATCATCCGCTCTTTTAGAGAAAGGAGCTCCTTGCCAATTCTTTTGATTGCCCCGTCAACCTTCCGAGAGCGCTTTGAACTTTTGTGTTAGCGTAGGCAAGCGTGGGCTCCATTTTCTGACTACTTGGATGACTAACCTTCCCTCTTCAATATTTATTTATTAGGATCATTAATTTTTATCATATTAAAATTGATCAGGTTCAATCTAATAAAACCATTAAAATATGTTAATAAATACTTAATTCAGTAAATACAATGTTTTAATTTTGTAAATAATATGTATATAAAAAATTTAAAAATTTGATCATATTAATAAAACAATTTTAACAATAAGAAATACTACATTTATTAATTAATTAACTATAAAATTTACAAAAAATAATAATTTTCTCTTTTTATCCTCATTAACATTTATGACAAGAAGCTAATCTATTTTAAAATATATATAATCTTAAATTAATAGTTGAGATTTAGTATTTATAAAATGGAAGTGCTTTTAATTTTATTTATATGAGACCTAATCGCCATTACATTGAGTTTGAATATCCCATTAGATACGAAGTCCATTCCTACAAATATTTCTTTCTTGGGCAGTACAACCATGTTGGACTCAAAAATAATGTGAAAGGCATACTTAATAAAGATTCGGGCACTAGATTCTTTTGAATCTTTGCAATATACAATACATTGTTCATTGTGAGCTCCTTTCCCAAGGTCATCTTCAATTCCACTTTTCCTTGGTCGACGATGTCTGAGATTGCTGAGTTCCTCATGAACAACTTGTCTCCATTGACTTCTTCGAAGTTGCGGAGTAGTCCATTATTACAGCACACATATCTGGTGGCTCTAATATTAATCGACTATTGTCACAGGTTTGAACCCACCAAGTTCAGCTTAAAGACTATGGCATAGAGGTCATCCATTTCTAATCCCTTGATCAGGTTAGCCCCCTATTTCTTCTTTGACTTTCTGCATTTCGAAGATTTATAATCGACTTGGCCACAAATGAAACACTTCCCAAAGGACTTTTTACATACGCCTCATCTGGGTCCAATTTTGGAAATTTTAGAATTTTTCCATTTAGAGTTTGGCCATGTTTGACCATGTTAGCTTTCATAGTAGCATGAGAGAATAATTTTCTCTCTGAACTCTTATTGTCATCTTCAATTCACTAACAATGAGTTTTTCCACGTTCATCTCCTTCCTCTTGTACTTCAGGTAATTTTTGAAATCCTTCCAACCAGGAGGCAACTTCTCAATGATAGTAGTCACCTGAAAGGTTTCACTAAGAACTATGCCTTTCAAGTGAATCTCGTGCAGGATCGCCTGAAGTTCTAGACTTAGTTGATCACGATCGTGGAGTCAACCATCTTGTAGTCCAGGAATCAGCCCACAGTAAATTTCTTGGCCCCCGTATCCTCGATCTTATATTTCTTGTCTAGCAACTCCTATAGTTTGTTAACAGTTCTCTTTGTATTGCAACACAGTATACAACGAGTTAGCAAGATAGGTAAGGATGTAGTTTCAGCATAGGAACTCAAAATGAGTCCAAGCCTGCACTACACTGATGTTATGGGCATCAACATCCTCTATATACTTGGGAGGGTCCTCAAACAAAAATCGAGCCAAATTGAGCGAGTCATATTGAGTATGGTCAGGTAGAAGAACATCTTTTGTTGTCACATCTTAAAATTTTGTTATGACCAAAATAAATTTACATATCTCCACAATGATATGATATTGTCAACTTTAGGTTTAAACCCTTATAGTTTTGTTTTTGGACTCTGTCCAAAAAATTTCATACCAATAGAGATATCTTTCTCTTATAAGTCCATTATCCTTTCTATACGTTTTTAATATGAGATTATATTTTCAACCATTGCAACCCAACATTCCCCCTTAAACTAAGGACGACCTAACCTACTAGGACTTCTTTGTCTAGCCGTAGTTAGGACTTTTTGCCTCTCGATTCACCCGACCTACTAGGACTTCATTGCCTAGCCGCAACTAAAAACTTCTACCCCTTGGTCCGCCCGACCTATTAGGACTTCCTTGCCAAGTTGCAACTAGGACTTCCTTACTTAGTCGCAACTAAAACTTCATGCCTGGTATCTAGTTTTCTTGATCTAGACATAGGAGCCCTCACTTTCTTTGTTCGAGGTCAATATTCCACCCCACATGGATCGATTGAACCATGACCCTTGTGCACAGTCGGCGGTTAAACATTCTGGCATTCTGGGCTTTGATACCAAGTGTTATGTCCAAAAGGAATTTTGATATCTCCACAATAGCATGATATTGTCCATTTTGGGCTCAAGCCCTCATAGTTGTATTTTTGGGCTATACTCAAAAGGTCTCCTACCAATAGAGATATCTTTCCCTTATAAGTCTATGATTCTTTCCATGTGTTTTTAATGTAAAACTATGTTTGTAGCCATTGCAGCCCAACAAGTTCAACCTAGTGAACTTCTTTAGTTTTTCACCATAGTTGATTGAAACATTTTCAATCGGGGCAAAGGGGGTCGTCATGTGATGAGTCTGTTGCACCTCAATATTTTTTGTGGTCATTATAATAGAACCGAATTAGTTTCAAAATTGTTGGACAATCTATCGAAGATATTTAGGGGCTTACCTGAATTGAAATTACACTAAATCAAATTCAACTTATCTATCGAGATAACCTAACTGATAATTTCAAGCTGCCTATGGGGCTAGTTTTACCAAGCTTCCAGTGGTTGAAATACTACTTCCAATCCAAGTTGGGATGCCACCCGACTACTTGATCAGCGACTTATCTGAGCTAGTCCTGTGAGGCTAGCGACCGGAAGCTAAGCGTCCCCGAGTGGAACATCGTATGAAACACAAAGTCGTCCAACTGCTGAGTCAGAACGATTCTTGAGTGGAGCGTTGAGTCGGGAAATGAAAAAGTCGAGGCCTACACTTAACGTAGTTTCCGTAAAATAGATTTGTCCCACCTCCCACTGTGCTTAGAGGTTTTCTCGAGTAGTCTATTTCCCAAGAAACAACTATGAACCACGATCTCCACAAGTACTGGTGGTCATGCCAAACTGATTGGTACCTGAATACTATCACGGGCATTCTACCGAGCAGAAGGCGTATGATAGAAAAGATGAGAGTAAGGAAAATGTAGGTGGATAGAGATTTGTTTTGCTTTTGCTTCTCTTTTATTGTTGTTCTTGCTCATTATCAACTTATATAGGAGCGCTCAACCGTGACTGCAATAAATGATTATGATGTTAGGTTTAATGTCATCATTAACGTTGAGATGTTACGAAATCACCATTAATATCGAGACATTACGAAATCATCATTAATGTATTTAATAACGACATTAATGCTAAGACGTTACGGAATCACCATTAATTTGAGATTAATGTTTCTATTACATGTTTGAGGAGGTAGCAAAAGGCGATTCAGTTGGTAAAATGTTAGTTCATTCTATTGGATAAATTTTATTCCGACTAGTCCGACATTTGATGTACGCAAGGTGTGCTCGCACATGAGTCGCCTTGGATCAATGCAATCCAAGCTAAATTTGAATTCTTGCACACCTACATATGTGAGAAAGAGTCTCTTTCTATATATTTATTTATTTCATATATGTATGCAACAATATAAATCAACCATAAAACTAGGATTAAACTCATGTGATAGGGATAGTATCAGGAGTTGGAATGAGACTTTATAGTTGAATATTTCATGTCCGTTTAGAATTGATAATTATAATCAATAAACATAAACAAATTAGTATTTTATCAAAATTATTAATTTATATTTGAATGAAATAAAAAATATATATTAAATTAATAAAATCAAAATCGGAATGATATATATTTGAATGAATTAAAAAATATATATTTCATCTCCGATAACTAGGATGAGTAAAACGTCAATTTAAACAAAACGTTTATTAAATTGAATTATCAAATCAAATCAAAATCGATTGAAATTAAAAGTTTGATAAAATTAATTTAGATTTTTAGATTTTCTTAAAATATTGATTATTTTAATTAAATACATTCAATCTTAATTTTAAAAATTCAAATTTAATTAAATCATTAGATCGATTAAATCCAATTATTCCGAAACAATAATGGTACAATCCCTAATTCCCACCATCATAATAATAGCCACTATCGTCCAATTTCGCTGAGTTGGCACATGGAGTTTGGACTGCAAGAACAAGAAATAATTATAATACATTTATTAAAAAAATTATATATAAAGTAAAACTTATTAACTTAATCATTGCTAAATCAAACATATAATTTAAATAGCTAGGTGATCGATGAGGTCAATCATAACAAAATTAAATTTCACCCCGCCGGATTCTCAATATTAATGATATATTTTGCTACATTGTTTATACGGCAATTTACTAAAGGACGCTCCTGAGAATTGGTATCTACCAAAAGGTGTACCATGATTTCACTTTTAACAAAGGGCGTATTCTTTTTAGTAAACTTCCGTTTATACCCCTTCCGCCAAAAAAAAGTCTTTCTCTTTCTCTTTCTCTTTCTCAGTAACAAATCCCGAGGCAACGGAATCTGCTTTTTCATATTTGTCATTTTAAAATAATATATTTAGGAATCGGCTAAAACGTAAGGTAAAGAAAGACCTACTCCTATTGCATTGGTGATATAGAGTGTATAGATATTTGGACACCTAAAACATCTTCTCCTATCTCTAACCTCTCTATTCATATGGAGTTTTCAGAAATCCAGATATGGGAGGCCCATCAGTGGGTTTTGGTCAAAACCTACTGATATTTCTAAACTACACCTATTGCATTGGTGATATAGAGTGTATAGATATTTAAACACCTAAAACATCTTCTCCTAGGTCAACCCTGTCTATTGATATAGGGTTTTCAGAAATCCAGATATGGGAGGTCCATCAGTGGGTTTTGGTCAAAACCCACTGATGTTCTCACACTGTATCAGTTGGCACAAAATGATATAACAATAATATAGAATCATAGCTTATTTTAATAAATTATCCTTATATCTTTAATTTTACCAATCAATATATATTATTATGCCTATTAATTATTTTTTTATATTTATTAATAATATATAATCAAGCAGGGCCTGAAATTAAGTTCAGGGCCTGAAATCAATTGATTTCATGCTCTGAACCTGAAGTTGCTTTTCCTATTTATATTTATATATATATATATATATATATATATATATATATAATAATATATATTATATATATATTATACGTAAACAATATATATATAAATTAGTATATTAAATAATATTTAATAAATATATTAATATATAACAAAGATTTAATTTATTTCAGATCAAGCGTGGGCCTGAAATCAAAAGATTTCAGGCCCACGTTGGGCCTGAAATAAAAATATTTCAGGCCCAGCTTGGGCCTGAAATAGAAATATTTCAGGCCCAGCGTGGGCCTGAAACAAAAGATTTTAGGCCCTGTGTCGGCTTGAAATCATGTGTTATGATAGGGTTTTTTATGTAGGTCATAAAGAAACATATCTTTATATTTTTGAAATCACAATAAAAATCACTGAGAAAGATTACTTTACGTGAGAAATTCTAATTAATATAAAACGTACATTATATTAAAAACGAACATTTATTTATATATATATATATATATATATATATATATATAATAAAATCAACTTAAGGTACAGGGCCTGAAATCTTGATTTCAGGCCCTGCTTGATTATATCAAATTAATAAATATAAAAAAAATAATTAATAGACATAATAATATAAATTAATTAGTAAAATTAAAGATATAAAGATGATTTACTAAAACAAGCTATGATTCTACTTTATTGTTATAACGTTCTGTGCCAACTGATACAGTTTGAGAGCATCAGTGAGTTTTGACCAAAACCCACTGATGGATCTCCCATATCTGGATTTCTGAAAATCCTATATCAATAGACAGGGTTGACCTAGGAGAAGATGTTTTAGGTGTCCAAACATCTATATACTCTATATCACCAATGCAATATGAGTAGTTTAGAAATATCAGTGGGTTTTGATCAAAATCCACTGATGGACCTACCATATCTGAATTTCTGAAAACTCCATATGAATAGAGAGGGTAGAGGTAGGAGATGATGTTTTAGGTGTCCAAACATCTATATATTATATATCACCAATGTAATAGGAGTAGTTTAGCCATATTAGTGGGTTTTGGTTAAAACCCACTGATATTTCTAAACTACTCCTATTGCATTGGTGATATAGAGTGTATAGATATTTGGACACCTAAAACATCTTCTCCTATCTCTAACCTCTCTATTCATATGGAGCTTTCAGAAATCCAGATATGGGAGGCCCATCAGTGGGTTTTGGTCAAAACCCACTGATATTTCTAAACTACTCCTATTGCATTGGTGATATAGAGTGTATAAATATTTGAACACCTAAAACATCTTCTCCTAGGTCAACCCTGTCTATTGATATAGGGTTTTCAGAAATCCAGATATGGGAGGTTCATCAGTGGGTTTTGGTCAAAACCCACTGATGTTCTCATACTGTATCAGTTGACACAAAATGATATAACAATAATATAGAATCATAGCTTATTTTAATAAATTATTCTTATATCTTTAATTTTATCAATCAATATATATTATTATGCCTATTAATTATTTTTTTATATTTATTAATAATATATAATTAAGCAGGGCCTGAAATTAAGATTTCAGGGCCTGCTCAGGGCCCTGTACCTTAAGTTGATTTTATTATATATATATATATATATATATATATATATATATATATATATATATATATATATATAAATGTTCGTTTTTAATGTAATGTACGTTTTATATTAATTAGAATTTCTCACGTAAAATAATCTTTCTCAGTAATTTTTATTGTGATTTCAAAATATAAAGAGATGTTTCTTTATGTTTCAGGCCTATATAAAAAACCCTATCATAACACATGATTTCAAGCCAACACAGGGCCTGAAATCTTTTATTTCAGGCCCACGCTGGGCCTGAAATATTTCTATTTCAGGCTCACGCTGGGCCTGAAATATTTTTATTTCAGGCCCAACGTAGGCAAATCTTTTATTTCAGGCCCAACGTGGGCCTGAAATCTTTTGATTTCAGGCCCACGCTTGATCTGAAATGAAATAAAAGATTTCAAACTTTTTTAAATTTTAAATATTTGTTATATATTAATATATTTATTAAATATTATTTAAATATTAATTTATATTAATCAAATATAAAAATTCATCACTTTAAATTTTTAAAATAAGTTGGAAGATAACTTTCGTTAATGGAAAAATTTTCCTTCTTTACCTTATGTTTTTAGCCGATTTCTAAATATATTATTTTAAAATGACAAATCTGAAAAAGCAGATTCCGTTGCCTCGGGATTTGTTACTGAGAAAGAGAAAGAGAAAGAGAAAGACTTTTTTTTGACGGAAGGGGTATAAACAGAAGTTCACTAAAAAGAATACGTCCTTTGGTAAAAGTGAAACCATGGTACACCTTTTGATAAATACCAATTCTCAAGGGCGCTTTTTGGTAAATTGCCGTTGTTTATAACGTGCTCATGAATTTTTCCAGCATTCATTGGGTCATTTTCCACTGCAGGTTAGATGAGATAGCAAATAAATTAAATCTGGAATGATCGATTCGGTTTCACGAAAATTTTTTATCGGTCGCCTGTGTAAATCGGAAAGTGCTCGCGTTCGGCGATCTAGAAGCCCAGCATTTCAGAGTTCGCGTTTCATTTAGAGAAAAAATTTTTACAAAATATATCATAGTTAGGGATTGAACCGCGAATATCTAGGATAGCGACTAATCATCTTACCGCTGCGTCATAGCCCCGGGGCAGGCCATTTTTCACTACGACAACCTGCTCCGTTGAAGCAATGTCGATAATATGCCCCGCATTCCCAGCATGTTTGCGGACAGTGTGCTCCACATTCTTCGCTACCATCAAATTCGATCTCAATAACATGTTCCACGTTTTCAGATAGGGTGTTCTTCATTCTTGGCCACGGAATTCTCGATAATATGATTCCACTATTAAAAAATCTGTATTATTTTCTGTAGGAGAATTTAGTGGCTAAATTCATATAGTAATAGATTAGCTACTGATTTGATCCATCTTTGTTTTCTTCATCAATAATTTATAGAGACAACATATAATAGGTTCATCACTAATTTAATGATTAATTTAAATTCAGTCATTAAATTTTATGATTTAAATATGAAATTTGATATCTAATTTTGATCTTTAAATTTAGTAATTGATTTCAATTCAACTAAATTTAATGACTAAAGTATAAAATTGGATCACTAAGTTTATAATGAATAAATAAAAATATGGATAATGATTGGGAGAATAAAATGGGAGAGTAAAAACTATAGTAAATGGCGTGGCACCTTGCATGCACGATATCCGACGGGTTCACCGTGCCCCCCAGGGTATAGTTTGATTCGGGGCGGCGGCCGAAGGTCGCCGATGGTGTCCAAGCGATAATCGGGCGTGTGCATGTAAAGTGTTACGTTATGTCACGACGTGCCACATCATTCACTATGATTTTCACTCTTTCATTTTCACTCTCCCTATCATTACTTTAAAAATATATATATCCTCTCTATTTAAATATGTAAATCTAATTTATATATGTTGGATTTTTATTAAATATGTACATATTTATAATATTTACGCTAAATCCTATTAATATTTACAATCAATATAATAATAAACGTCACAATCCAATTATGTTTTTTATCTTTACATCACATTTCATTTATACTTTTTTTTTGTCTTTAAAAACTTATTTTAAATTAAATACATATGAAAATAATATAAGGGTCAAGTGACAAGTGTTAGGATCTTGAGAGTGAGAGCGAATGAATATCTCACTTTGCTTTTTTAAAGTTGATTGGTAATGAAAATTAACTTGAAGCAAAATATAATGTTAATATTTTCAATTTTATTTGATATCTATCTCCTTGAAATGATTAATCCAAGGGCACTCCAAGCTATCTATTTCAACTATCACTTTTCCTTCTCAAATTAAAATTGAAAGTAGAGAAACTTTTTTATAGCACGATTACAAAGCTCTGCAAATGAAATAACAATAGTATGAAATAACAATAGTAGAGAAGAAAAGAAAGATTATAAATTTTGACTTAGTTCCTTTCTCTTCGTTGCTGAGACCTTGCAGATGAGAGCTTGACATTGAGATGAGCAGAAGAATAACAATAGAACAGCAACTCCTCGTGCCCTAACTCCTCTTTTAAGCACTTAAGAATCGAGTTGTTTCTCTACTTTTTAGTCACCACCAATTGATTGGCAAATCTCCCAATCGATTATTGATCGTTTAACTATCCATTAAATAACTCCATAACAATGATTGAGATTATTCTATTTTTAATCATAATCAATTAGTGGAAATCTCTAATCGATTCGATAGCCTTTTTTTCCTCGCGAAGGCAGTCTGCCAATCGATTGGTGCAATGTCTATTCGATTAGTCAATCATTTTGCAGCTTTCAATGCTCTTAAAGAAAATCGGTCAATCGATTGCACCAATCGATTGGCTAATGATTTGGGAAGCTACTGTTTGTTTAACTCAGAATTCTGAGTTTACACTAATCGATGGTGCCAATAAATTGGTTATGTAAACCCCGGTTTGAGGTTTAGGGTTTTGGATTTTAACTCATCAATCAATGGATTATTTTCACCAATCGATTAGTAAACCTTAAAATATGATTTTTCAATCCATAAACCTTGAAACACCTACTCCGTTTAATATACCAATCGAAACCAATTACTTCATGTTAAATGAACTTCTTAGTCTTAGTCTTGGACTTTGTGTCTGGAGCTTCCTCATCTCCAGGTCATTATATATCCTATTATCCGATCTTGCGATGCTCGAGTTTCCACCTTTTACTAAGAATCCAGTCTTCGATCTTCTTAGACTTCCTCTTGCCAAGAATCCGGCCATCAATCTTCTTGGACTTCTCCTTACTAAGAATCTGATTCTCAACATTCATGGACTTTAGTTATCATGCAAACTCATAACTTAAGTTAGATCCAACGTATTAATCTAAATTTAAATAATTATTAATCATTGAACTTTCTTATTCAGGACAGATGATTGCATAATCATTCTCTTCATTTTTGATATTTAATAATATATTTAAATTTAGGTTAATTTCCAACATATCATCATATCAACAAGATGATATCAATATAATAAGCATAAAGATTGGAATATCAAATCATAATAAATAAGCATGAAAAAAATCATGTCATAAATAACAAATATAGACTTAAATATAATAATTCTTCCCCTTTACCAAATATCAAAATGAGATAACACAAGGAATAAAAATATGATAATGACAAGTAACTCCCCCTTAATATATGCAGTTTACATATATAGGGCGCACTCTTATAATTCATGAAAATTAAACACATAATCAAGAAAACGAGACTCTCTAGAATCTATGTAATAATAGGGTACAGCGTTATATTGCACACAAGTGGGCAATTAATAAAGGGGCACTCCCCTTAATATATGCAATAAGGTCACTAGTTGTTAACCTACGTATTTGCGGTTCGATCCTCAGCTACGATACATTTTACAAGAATTTTTTCTCCAAATGGGGCGCGAACCCTGGGCCGCTGGGCTTCTAGATTGGCCACCGCGAGCGCTTCCCGATTTACCCTGGTGATCGGTGGGAAACTTCCGTGGGGCCGGGCCGGTCACCCCAGGTTCAATTTGTTTGCTGCCTGGTTCATCTTTTTTTTTTAATAATAGGGTAAAAAAATATAGGGCAACTAGTCGTTAACCTAGGCATCCGCGGTTCGATCCCCAGCTACGACACATTTTGTAAGAATTTTTCTTCCAAATGGGGCGCGAACCCTGGGTCGCAGGGCTTCTAGACTGCCCACCACGAGCGCTTCCCGATTTACCCTGATGATCGGTGGGAAACTTTCGTGGGATCGGACCGGTCACCTCAGATTTAATTTTTCTGTTGCCTGTTCATCATTTTAATAATAGGGTAAAAAATACCAAAACATAAACTCATGGATAATAAAACATGAGACATATACTAAACATGAATAGTAAAAACAAAAAGTATCACATAAACCAAAAATATTTATACAACAAGTATCTACTCGAGTAAAAAATGGATAGATGCAACCTATCTATCCATCAATCCTAGTAGTAAAATTCAATTTTAACTTTCGGAATTTTTTTAATCTCACATTTCATTTAAAATATGGTACAATTATTTGCATGTGACACCTCATGATTTCCTCGCTCCTTGAAGACATACCTTTTTAAATCATAAGTCTTTACTTCTATCCTATTTTCAAATGAGCAAGGCCTCATTCGGAATCTCATCTTGCATCCTAAATATGTACCCCTTTTCAGAATTTTCTTAAATTCTCTTTCTTCTTTTCTTTTAATATTGTTATATGATTTATATAATAGTATAAATTATAAGAGTAAAGCAAAATGATTTTTTTAAAAAATAAAATAAAACAAATGCATGACTTGAAACAAGGAAGATAAATCCATTTTTTGTCGTCCATATAAGATAAATTAAAAACCACCTATAAATTCTTTTCAGAAATCGACATCTACAAGCAAAGCAAAAGCAATCTCTGTTGCGTAAAGTAACTACGTGGCAGATTAGTAAGCGGTCCAACAGGGCAACTAGTCGTCCTCATGAGCTCATCGAGGAGGGCGGAGAAGACGAAGGCTCTGCTCGCCGGAGAGATCAGTCGTCGTCCTTGATGAGCTTGTCGACCAGTGCCGCGAGCAGGGCCTCCGTCTTCTCCGCCCTCCTCTCCTCCCTCGCTCTCCGCTGCTCCTCCCGCTCCCGCCACGCTTGCTCCATCACCGCCCGCTCCCGCTCCAGCTCCCTCATCGCCCCCCGCCACTCCTGCTCCATCACCCGCCGCTCTTCCGCGCGCCTCTCCAACATCTCCCGCCACTCCGCCTCCATCCGCCGCTGCTGTTGCAACACCTCCTGTAGCAGCTCCTCCACGCCGGCCCACGTCGTTGCCCGATGCTGCTGCTGCTGCCCTGCTCCGGCCATACCGGTTTTCTTCGTTCTTCTCTTCGGGAGGAGTTCGTCGCCGATGTTGTGTTCGCCCTCGTCCTCGTCGAAGAACACGTCAGGGAAACGATCGCCGACGGGCCTCTTCGGTTTCTTCTTCGGTTGGGAGGCGTCGGACTCGGATTCGAGCAGGAGTCGACGCATGCTCTTGGCCCGTTCCACGAACACAGCATTTAGCTCGTCGAAGAAAGGGCATTGCCGGCCGATTTGGGGATCTGCCGTCTCTGTACCCTAAAAAACAAAAAGAAACATTTCGATTTGAAAAAAAAATGTTTGCCCCAAATTCGAATTTCTGAATCGGATAGAATAATGCTGCAAACCATTTCAAAAGCTCATTTTGTGCAAAGCAAACAATCCACGAATCAATCAGCCAGATTAATCCAGAAGATAAGAACAACGACGAAGAACGCCAGTTCAACCTAAAACCATGTCTTCCGAGACACGATCTCGAATGCAACTCGCAAAAGCAAAAGGGGGAATAGGTAACAAGGAGAAGAAAGGCGAGACCTTGTAGCGATTGACGAGGTTCTTCCACTTGCACTTGCACTGATCCGGCGATCGGAGGTACCCTCGATCCATCATCGCGTCGGCCACCACCTCCCACAGCGTCTTGTGGCCACCCCGCGCCTTAGGGTGGCCTCGCTCCAAATCAGCCCTGATGGCGATCAAATCCCTGGTCTCCTGCTCGCCCCACGGAATCTCCCTCTCCCCCTCTCCCCTCAAGGGCGACGGCAGCAGCCTCCCCCCTCTGCCGCTCCTGCCGACCATCCCCTCCGGCGGCGAATTCACTTGCAGCTGAATTCCCGCCAGCACCACCATCCTTCTTCCGAGCGCGTCACCATCGTCGTCTCTTCCGAGCATCATTCCTCCTCCGAGCATCACTTTCAGTTCGTCGCCGTCGAGCCCAACCAAAGATAAGAGTTCCCGAACAGGGACAACCCAACGCCCATCTGCTCGTCTTTATAGACGCGGCAAGATGGTCTCCTCTGAACCTATTCGCCTTAATGCCATTTTCAGATGCAAATTTGGATATTTGATCTGCGATTAGAGCATGGCTAATAAATTTCATATTTTTTAAAATAATTTTTTCATTAAAAAAATAATAAATGGGCACACTTTGACCTCCTTTTTGAATCATAATTTGAATTCTGTTGAAAAAGAGAGACAGAATGGAAAAAAAAATCGTCAACTTAGTTGAAATCGATGTATATAAATTTAAAGGCCTTGATGAGTGTTTTTCTGTTAGATTCGGATGGGCCAGTTCAGGGTGCCGGTTGCCACTTCGTGTGAAACCGCGTAAATCGCCAACGTCCTTCCTTTTTAAATTTGCTTGGTTCTTCGTAACGTCTACTTGTCGTTCCAAACTTTTCCTGCGTGTGAACGTGGGCTGTTTATTTTTATCTGGTCGCCTTTCTTCCCGACGAAGTATTTGTTAAAACGATATTCTATAAAGTGCGCATTTAGTTTTTTTATTTTTTGAAAGTGCATTCCGTATTTTAATTTTATAAATGAACATATTTAATTCTCAAAATACCTTTTCTGTTTATTTCAATTCTAAATTAAAATAAAAAATTTATTTTTTTATTAAAATGGAATTAAACTAAACTGGATAGAGAATTCATATAAAAGTATGATGCTCATTTAAAAAAAAAAACTAAGTCATTAAATTAATGATAATCTCTTAAATTTAGTCATATATATATTTTTTTAATTTTGAAGTTTTATTAAAAATTTTTAAAAAATAAAAGAATATAAATAAAAAAATTATTCTTATTTTTTATTTTTTAGTATCTAACTAAAAAAATAAAAGTGAAATAAAATTAGGAAATAATATGAGTTTTATTATTTAATTTCTTATTAACCTTCTTTGTATTTTTAATTTTTTTAAAATTTAAAAATTAAAAATAAATATATGAATAAATTTAAGAAATTACCATGAGTTTAAATAATATTTTTTGAAAAAAATAAACATTTTAGTGTTGATTTTAATATGAAATTGTTTAATAAAATAATTAAGTTTTATTTTTTTTATCCGATCGATTCGTACGGTTTGATTTCAATAAGAAATTTTTATTTTTATTTAGGAATGAAATTGACGAGAAAGATATTTTAAGAATTAAATGGGTCCTTTCATAAAAATTAAGTACACCTGCTGAAAAAAATGCGAATCTTAGATTGAGTTAGTTTGAATCTATGCAAAAGTAATTAATCGTCCATTTCTTTTTATATCTTAATCCTGAAAATTGTAGTAATTTTTTTTTTCCGTTTGAAAAATGTGGTCGTAGGTGTGAACTGGGATCGGCGATGGGTCAATATTGTGCGAAAAATATAAATTGCATGGCTACAAAGTGATATTAATAAAATTTATTATTTTTTCCCAAGTTAGAGATTAGTCATCTTCGTATATATGAATAAACTAACAAATATGCGTGTTGATTGAGTTGGAGTTTTTTAATCGGATAATTTACATCGCTCTTTTTACATTTTAATTTTTATAAGCCTTCATGATCTATTTCACTAACCTGAACCAAATTGAACAGAATTAAAAATCTCACTCTAGAAGAAAACTCTAGCAATTCATGACCGTCCAGATCACAAGCATTCATGCTCGGTGTGACTGCGAAACCACGTCTAAGCGGTCGCAAGCGCCTGACCGCCTTCGAGTAGTCGCAGTGGTAATACAATCTTTTTTAAAAGTTTGTAAAATCAAAAAGTTTAATAAAAAAGTTTGAATGAGTGTGGAGATGAAATTTAGGATTTTAGTTAAGAGAAGTTTGAAAAATCAAAAAAAAAATTTCTATTGAAGATGGAACTAATAATTAATAATATAATAATAATACTGTTTGATATTTTTAAATAATTAAAAAATTAATTTAAAATAATTAATTATAATATTTTATTTCATGAATAAATAATAATTAATGATGAGAGTTATATTTCTTGCTTTGGAAAATAAATATATTTAATAAATTAAAAAATATATAAATATTATAATTAAATTAAAATTCATAAGTTGATTAAATATTAAATAAAAATTGTATATTATAAATTAATTAATTTATAAATTATATATTATAAATAAATTAAATAAAACATCTCATAATTATTTAAAATATTAAATGCAAATTATAAATTTAATTAAATTCAAAATCATAAATTAATTAAAGTATTAATTATCAATTATAAATAAATAAAATTAAATATCTTAATTATTTAAAATATTAAATAAAAATTATATAGATATATTAAATGAAAAATAATAATAATAGGTTTTCTATTTGTTACATGGTATTGATGTGATATATTGAAAATTATAAAAAAATTTATTGATGTGATATATTAAAAATTATTAAAAAGTTTATTAAGAGCTTCAACTAAGATGCCGTTATGGATACAAATATACGCAAGCTGGCAATTGTGAAATTATTGTGACAGTAAATGCTCATGGTCTAATTAAGAAGCGTAAAAAATGATTTCTCTCTCTCCAAATGTCTCTCATCTTTCACCTCATCCGTAAGGGCATCTGCATTGGTTTAACGCTATTAACGTTATAACACCTACCACCTCATCAAAAAGTATGGGACCCACATGCCACATACACATTAACATTAATATCTTCATTCTCTCACAACCGTTTAACATTCAACCCCCATTATTTGTGGGACCCACATGCCACATACACATTATCTCACATATACATTCTCTCACATACATATTCTTTCACATATTTATTCTCTTATCTACATATTTTTTATTTTCAATTTTATTTACTAATTTAAATTATTATTATTTTAAATAAATAATAATAATATTTTTAAATATTTTTATCATTATTTAAATTTAAATTATTATTAAAATTTTGAAATGATAGAGAACAATATTAAAAAAAGACACTTACATATAATTAAAAGATAACATATAAATTAACATAAAGTGAAATAATAAAATACAAAGGGGTTGTTATATTGTGACCAAATATGTTCAACTAAGTCTGCACGAAGTTGGTGATGCACATGATTGTCACGTAGTTGAGAATTTATCCGGAGATAATCATGAAATCCTCGGTTTGAGCCTTGGACAGGTTGTGCTGGTTCATCACCTTCATCGTTGTACTAATTTGTCACGTGATCCCCCTCATCTTCTACAATCATGTTGTGCAAAATAATACACGCTAACATAATATGTTTTAACTTTTTTCTATACCAATAACGAGCTGGACCTCTGACAATTGCCCATCGAGCTTGAAGCACCCCAAATGCTCGTTCAACATCTTTCCTTGCAGCCTCTTGTCTTTCCTTAAACAATCTCCTCTTGGGATCTTCTGGACAAGGAAAAGCCTTCACGAAAGTAGCCCATTCCGGATATATTCCATCAGTTAGATAATACCCCTTCTTGTATTGAGTGTCGTTGACCGTGAAATTAATCTCCGGGGCATTTCCTTGCAAGACGTTATTGAATATGGGAGATTCATATAACACATTAAGATCATTACGTGAACCTGCGACACCAAAGAATGCATGCCATATCCACAAATCTTGAGACGCGACCGCTTCAAGCACGATTGTCGGTGATCTATGCCCTCTTGTAAATTGGCCTTTCCAAGCAACTGGACAATTTTTCCATTCCCAATGCATGCAATCAAGGCTGCCTAACATTCCGGGGAAGCCGTGTCTCTTATCATGCAATTGAAGAAGACGTTGAACATCATCAGCATTTGGTCTTCTCAAGTATTGATCTCCAAATAGTTTAACCACATAAACGCAAAACTTGAAAAGACACTGAATGGCGGTTGATTCACCCATACGTAGATACTCGTCAAGATGGTCGGCTGGGACTCCATAAGCTAATTGGCGAATCGCAGCTGTGCATTTTTGTAGTGGTGTCAAGCCTTGTCTACTCGCAGCATCATCCCTTTGCTGAAAAAATGATGAACGACTCTCAAGTGCATTCACTATACGACAAAATAAATCTCTTCGCATGCGAAAACGTCTTCGAAATATTTGATCTGGATACACTAGATTTGTGGAGAAATAATCATTGAAGAGTCTCACATGCCCGGCTTCACGATTTCTTTGAATAAACCTTCTTCTTCGCCGCATCTCGTTATTACTTTGATGTGCTTCAACTATTTCTCGGCTTTGTTGAAGTATCAATGACATTAGCTCATTCCCTGGATCATAACCTTCATCAACATCTTCAACATAGACTTCATTTTCACTTGACGAGTCGGGCGTGGAGCTACTTGAAGATTGAGACATAATTGGAGGAAGAATGAAGAATGAAGAGGAAACGAATTATTCAGCTACTTGGAGAATAAAAAATTATAGAGCACAAGGTGTCTATTTATTTGTTCTTGTCAACGGCTATATTCTAACAGCCATATTACAACGGTCATATTCCAACTGTCATATTACAACAACTATATTACAACGGCTATATTCCAACTGTCATATTACAACAGCTATATTCCAACTGCCATATTATAATAGCTATGTTCCAATGGCTAGTTTGCAACGGTTATATTAATTGACCAGAAATTATAAATGAAATTAAGAAAGTAAAATAATAGGAAATTACATTAATTTAAAAGGATAATGTTCGAAAATTACATTAATTGAAAAGTATAATAATTAAATAACAATAAATAAAAATTACAGATTCCATCTCTTTTTAATCTCTTGACATAAATGTTGATGAATGATAAATTGATCTTGTGTCATTTGTGAGGTGTCTTTCGAAAGGATTGCATATTCCTTCAATTGAACTTAGCTAAGGCAGCATTTGTTTTCATTTCAGCAGCTTTTGCTTTCATCTCTTCAACTTCGAGTTGTTTTTGTTTCATTCCAACTTCAATCTTTTTGATGCTTGTATACTCCGAAAATTTTGCAAACATATTACCCAAATTTGTTGTCATACCTTCAATGTCAGATTTCATTTTGCTTTTTCCTTTTCTTTTTGCTGCCTTCTGACCCATTGGACGAGCTTCTTCTTCATTTAGGTCTACATGTAGACTAGCATCTTGGCTAAATGACGTGTTGCTTGCTCCCGACTCTGAAGTTCTTGCCTTCTTTGTGCTAACAATGTGATCAACAGACTGTGGAGTAAACATTGGACGATCTTTTACTATCCTCCACACATGCTCAAGATTAAATGCAACGCCATTATTTTCTTCACGATATTTTTCGTACGCAAACCGCAATATATCCTCATCACTGTGGCCGCTACGATATGCACTATAAATGCTATTGTAATTTGCGTTGAAGTGATATACCTTTTTTTGTATGCTATTATGCCAGTGCGATCGTATTATACTTGCATTTCTGTTGGGTGTACCTTGAGGACGATTCTCGTTGTAGTAGCTAGCAACACGACCCCAGAAAGCATCCATCTTCTGATCATTGCCGATGATTGGATCATCGCTGATAGTGACAAATGATCTGGCCAAAATTTCGTCTTCAGACTTACTCCATGTTGATCGTTTTCTTCTGCTCGCAGCGCCAGCATCCGCCTTCTCTAAATGAACAACTTCGATTGGAGATTCACGGTCGGATACTTGAGTCTCTGGAACAAAAGTTGGAGTAAATGGATTACTTTCCGTCGGAGATGTAAAAGGCATGCCGGTTGTAGGTGGATTGGATGGATAATTTTGTGGATATGGATTATATGGATAATTAGATGGATATGAACCATATGGATTATTTGGTAGGTACGGATTATGTGAGTAATTTGGTGGATATGAAAAATATGGATAATTTGGTCGAGTTTGAGAATTTTGGGAGGAAGTATTTTCTAAAAAATTTCTAAAAAAACCACGATTATTTTCATCCATTTCGGAAGAAAATACTAGAAATGAGATTTTTAAAAGAAGGGAGGAAGGTCTTTGAAGATTGGAATGAGATTAATTGGAAGGGATGTGTTTGAAGATTGAAATGAGAGTTGATGAGTATTTATAGATGAAAATTTATTTTTTTAATTAAAATAGCCATTTGTTTGTGACCGTTTGTTTGTGACCGTTTGGGTGAACGTTCGGGTAACCGTTATGTCCCTAAAACCAATCTGATCGGCATCCTGATCGGTCTGGTGACCGATCAGGCAGGAGCCTGATCGGTCACCAGACCGATCAGGATGCCATGTCATACGCGATTAACGCGTTCAAACATCTGAACGCGTTCATCCACGTCAGCGCTTAACGCGCTGCCCACAATGGTTGTAACGAGGTCGGCTCGTTAATCGAGCGTTATAATGCTCGATTAACGAGCCGTTGTAGATGCTCTAAGACGAAAAGAGAAATTTCCGTGGGGCCGGGCCGGTCACCCCAGGTTTAATTTGTCTGCTGTCTGGTTCATCATTTTTTTTCTAAGACGAAAAGAGATAAGTTAT
The DNA here is from genome assembly GCA_024364735.1 of Boesenbergia rotunda. Lineage (NCBI taxonomy): Eukaryota > Viridiplantae > Streptophyta > Magnoliopsida > Zingiberales > Zingiberaceae > Boesenbergia > Boesenbergia rotunda. Next base: position 715,465 of record JAGFNQ010000441.1, read on the forward strand.
AGTATTGAACCGTTTTTAAATGAGAGGATATCTAAGCCTCAAGGGAACAAATCATACGGGAATCAATATTTATCCAATGAAGCAACTCTATTGTATTATTACCAACTCAGCTATGTCTGGGGTGCTCATTGTCTGATTATGAAATCGTGGTTGGTTGGTTGCATTTTTTTTATAATTTAAGTTTTCAATTTTTTAAATCGACAAATTTTGAAAGTGACCGAGCCAATCTCATATACAAAAGTTTTTTATCGACCATCAAAATAAATAAAGAAAGTACTCGGGTTGAAGACCACTATAATCAATAGGGATGACAATAGATCGGGTTCGGATCGGATTTTATATCCTCCATCCTCATACCCATCAGGTATCGAATATCTATAGGAATACCCATACTCATTAAAAGATCGGATATCTTGTATACTAATAATTTTTTTTCTTCCTATCCAACTATATCATTCAAAAAAGTTCATTAGAATTAATATCATAGTTAAAAATATATATATATATATATCAATAATTTTAAAAATAGATTAAACATATATATAATCTATTTCTAACATTAACACAAATTATTAATAGATTTTGGGGAAAAAATTCTTATATATATATATTATTTAATCGGGTATTCGAGTCGGATATCGGATATTGATAGTTCCTCCATATCCTCCTCCATTCGGATCAGATGTCGAATTTTCTGTCGAATTCGGATAAAATTATCATCCCTAATAATCAACTTCCACAATCGACTCATTGATGTAGGGCGCCATACTCACTTGGATACCATAATTGTCGGCCACAAACATAGCCACACTCCGCTGGGTGGGGGCCACTCAATCCTACCTAGGTAATCTTAGTTAGTGTCACTTTCTATAATTGTTCCTCTAAATAAAATCGAACTATAGTGCTCTTGTGTCCACCAAGCGTCTTACTACTTCACAATGCCCCGGGATGTTAGCTATAATTTTTTATTTTGCACTAGGTATCCACCTACGCTGACTAATCCTAAGAGTGATTGATCTGATCCCATAAAAAATTTTCATCAACTATCATAATAAATTAATGAAAAACACTCACAATGAACAATCTATCAACTTAACGTTATTAGATCAACCAGATTGGCTACAATTTCATGGTTGCTAGCTAGGTGGCTATGATTTCGCATATCTGACTGTGTATATTCATCCTAGATTTGGCGACGAATTTGTAGATTCGTCTCAGAATTAAAATTAATAATAAATAATAAACTTAGTCCGAATACCTATCTAGAGATATCAGAATTACACGAAACCAGTTCCTACATGTTCGTTCCCTTTTGCTGATAATATAGATATCCTCATACATCATATTTTGATCAAATTAATATTTTTTGTTTTCAAAGTTAAGTTAACACATGTAAATGTTTTAATATATGTTAGATTTACAAATTAACGTCATAGTGTTCTAAATGATACGAAATTAACTTTATGTATTTGTATAGCTCTCCTGATTATAAAAATGTTATCAAATATTATTAAGATAAAATATATTTATGGATGTGATTTTTTTAACACGAAACTATTTAAAAATTAAATTCGGATAAAAAATCATTGGTTTCGATATATTATTTGAAATTTATAATTGAGAGCACTTATAAATTCAGGAGAAGTAGACGAACATGTACGAATCGATTTCATATAATTCTGATATCTTTAGGTAGTATTTCAAACTCAGTTTACTAATTTATAGTTAATTTTAATTTTAGGACGAATCCGTAGATTGGTCCCAAAATCTGGGACGAATCCACCTATTCGTCCCAAATTCTGGGACGAATCTATGAATTTGTCCCAGATTTGGCGACGAATTTGTGGATTCGTCCCAGAATCTGGGACGAATACACAAATTCGTTGCTAATTTGGGGATGAAATTTGGGACGAAAAAATTTTGTCCCAAAATGACTTTATATAAAGCTTCTCATCCCCTTCATTTGCACTAGATCTGAACTTTAGGGTTTGGAGCGGCAACGACACCCATGGGATCTCCGACGATCGACGGTAACATTCTCTCCCCTCTCTTTTGTCACCCTCTACAACTCCGGCGAGCCATTGGTGACTCTCGCTAACTCCGGCGAGCCATTGGTGACTCTCGCTAACTCCGGCGAGCCATTGGTGACTCTCGCTAACTGGCGCCTGTGGGGCGTGGCCACCCCTGCGCAAGAGAGATTGCCCCTTGGCGTCGCCTGCTGGCCCCTGCATCGCCCACTGCCGTTGGCGTCAACATTTTTTTTTTTTAAATGAATGAATTCGTTGAAGCACTCTATGTAAAAAAAAAAAAAAAAGCTCTCGGATACTGGTACGGTAGCTTTTTAATTTTTTAAACATCTAAAAATTAAGCTTCATTTTCAATGAATTAGCTCAAGAATTTCTTTTAATGAACAGATGATTAAACGTTCATTGTACTTTTTTTATTTTTTATATATTCTGGTAGTTAGTAGAAATTTTTTGTAAGATTTAATTAGTCACTCCCAAAATTAAATCAGCAAAAATTGAATAACGGATGATAATTTTAAAAAAATGATAATCTCAAAATGTCTCTATAAGGCATTTCAATAGGTCGTTAGTTTTATTTTTATTATTAATAAGTATCTGTATTTTGTATATACCATGAAGGTTTAAGTTTTTGGCCATAATCTTGCAATCCACTCAGTTTTAGCTTTAAGTTCACTGCAACATTATATTTTGAACCATAAATCTTTGGCAAAAGATGATTTATTCATCTTAGTTTTCCTATCAATTAATTTTATCATCAATATAAAAAAGATGAATCATGAAAATATTAATTCAGATAATCATTAAAGTATAAGAGAGGATAAATCTTCTTCGTGATTGTTGCTGATCAGCGATAGATACAGACAAAAATTTAAAAGATGCTCAAAGAAGAAACTAAAAAAATATTTTTTTCTACCAAATAAATATAAAAAGAAAAATATTACAGTATAAAAATTTATGCATACCAATAAAGTAATTATTCCTAGATCTTAAATTATGAATTATGATACAATTCCAAGATGATTATCATAATAGATTCTAGAGAGGAAAAGAATATTCATTAATTATATTAATTATATTGAGGTAATAAAGAATGCTAAAATATAGTTATTAGCATTAGAGAGATTGAAAGTAACAAACGATTTTCTAATAATTGTAAACAAGATGTTAAGAATAAGATTCTACCTATGAATACGAAAGAATTCATAATTTTGGATTGACAAAGATGTAGAAATAATACAGGATTATTTTACTAAGTTCAAAAGATCCTAACTTAATTCAAATCCTTAATACCTAGGATCTACATTGTTTAGGCCAGGTCATAAGATTTTACTATTCCTAATCTTGACTTTCTTAATTATGAACTAAATTGAAAATAAACATATATAATCTTTTCATACTAGATGAAAGATAAACCTTCTTGGTATAAAGTTATTTATAAATTTATGCTAATTGATAAAATATTAATTTTTATATCATAAAGTTAAATTCAGATAAAGAACCATTTCAACTAAATATTTAAATTAAGTGGAATAAAAATAGATATATGAATTTCAAATAATAAAGAAATATATGAGTTATGAATTTAAATTTATTATAACAAGAAGAAGATATTAATGAAGATCAATCTCTTTCTAAATCAGTTATTAACAAATTAAGAAATGTGTAAAATAAATCAAAGTAAAAAATCAACAAGCCAAAAAGGAATAAAACAAATTATTTGAAAAGAAAAACAAAAACTCCAAATTTACAAAAGTCAAAAACAAATCAAGAGAAAAGAGAGAGGATAGTAGGCTTACCGTCACTGTTGAACTTGAATCAGGTTGCAACGGCTGCCAATATACGCTTTGCCCGTGATCCCACTCGATGGACAACAATGGCGTTGACGGAGATGAGAGCAACGACTTGAAACTTGAGGAGAGGGAGAAATGATGAGATCAATTAGGGTTTTTGTCTTTTTAATTTGGACTTTGGAGCGAGGAGAAGGGTTTTTAGTTTGAAGCGATAAGTAAGTTTTGAGAGATCATGGATGAAAAGGAAAGGTAAATGGGTTGATTGTTTTTTTATGGCAATTTTACAAAAAAAATTCAACAAATTTAAAAGATCACAATTATACCCTTTTTAAATATAATAATAGGTAAGATTATAATAATATGACAGTGAAAAAGAAAAGGAATTAATTAATGTGTACACGCGATCGCATCCACCACCGATGCCTATTATCCTGATCAAACTATACCTTCGGGGGGGGGGGGGGGGGGGGGGGGGGGGGGGGGGGGGGGGGGGGGGGGGGGCCGGTAGTATGATGACGATCGGTCACAATTTTTTTTTTTTTTTTTTTTTTTTATATTTTTTGGAGCACTTACCTCCGCTCACTGCTGCGATGTCCTTTTCGTTTTGTCGCGAAAAATTGCTGGGCTCACGCCCCAAATGTGGGCCCTAAATTGTGGCCCAGAATAGGAATCGAATTCCATTTGAATTTCGTTAATTTGCATCCGCACCTCTCTCTTGCAATGAACTGCCCTTTCCCGTTTGTCTGATGCAGTACACACCTCTCTCTCTCTCCTCCACCGAACCTTTCCTTCTCTCCGCCCCCAAATGGCGAAGCTTCGTAGTCCCACGCAGCCGGCGGATGACTCAACCTTCCATCCTACCTCCAGCCATGACTGAGTTTGGGGGCCTCCTCCTTGCTCTTTTTTCTCCTCTTATCGATCTGCTGCTTCTCGCCGCCCTTTAAGTCTGTTCTGTGCTCGCGACACCGATGAACAGCTACGAGGCTGCGTTTTGGGCCCCTGGCCCTTTCACGGAGGCTCAGTGGCAGGAGCTGGAGCACCAGGCGTTGATCCTGAAGTATCTGATAGCTGGCATGCCCGTGCCGCCGGAGCTCATCGTTCCCATTAGGAGGAGCTTCGAGGCTTTGTACGGACGATATATCACCCTTCTCTTAAGAGATCCAGGCCAAACTCTCATCATTTTCCCCTCTTGTTTTTCTGTTCTACTAGTGGCTTCCGTTTGAAGCTTATTTACTGATTCGAGTTTTCCTTTGAAGTTGTTTTTTTTAATTTTATTTTCTTTTTTGTGTTTGAGTTGACTCGGCTCGACTGATGCTTTCCTGTGTCTGGATGTTTTGGGTCATCGTTTTCAAGTTCTCTTATTGGTTTGCCCTCAGAAAGTCGTGAACATCTTCCTACATTTGCCTCATGTAGCCTGTTTTTTTTTTCCCGGGATGTTTATGTAGTTTTATGGTTTCCTTTAATAACTTCTTTTTAGCGATTGAGCATTTCATGTTTGCTATATATATATATATTTATTTATTTATATCTGTCCTGGAACTTCTATTTCAATTTTACAGTCAAGATAGAAAAAGTTACGTTTTTTCAACCATTTATCCTGTGAACGAAATAGTTCAGCAGAGGGTTTCTTGTTCCATCAATATGTCATATCCAGGAACTTTAATCTTTCTAACTTACAGGTTTATATGCGCATTATCTCCTCGCCTAATCTTTTGTTGAATGCCAAATAGTCTCTCTCTCTCTCCCCATCTATTTTGGTTTCTTACTGTTGTTCTGGATTTCTTTACTTCTTTTCCATGTTTCTTCGATTGGGGAAGCTTCGTTAGCCACTGTAAACAGTTTGCAGCTCCTTATACCTTTGGAAATGGATGTTTGCCATATGTTCTTTATATAATTTGATTAGCTCGCGTTCCTTCATAATTACACTGATATTTTGATTTATGATAACCTACTCGATATATAAATTTTTACTTTAGAGTCTGGCCTCAGGCAACAGTTCTTTTGAATTAGCTGCATTTTTCTATCTTTTGTTATTTTCTCTTCTTCTATAAGTGCAACTCCTATGTTCATATTTTCTCTTTATTTTAGCGAGTTACTATTCCTACTATGGAAAGAAACCATACCCAAAACTAGCGCGGTGTCGTCGAACTGATGGAAAGAAGTGGCGACTTCAAACTCTAAGCACTAAGTTTGAATCACTCTTTATGAAGGAGAGTGAACATATCTCCGACTATTTTACAAGAGTTTTTGTTGTTGTCAATCAAATGAAGAGACTTGGAGAAACCGTGTTTTGATATTCAAATAATTGAGAAGGTACTATGCTAAAGATTTGGAGATCATGACTGTTGATGAATTAAATGGATCATTACAGGCTTATAAAGAAAAGATGAACCGTGGAAAGCAAGAGCAATCAGAACATGTATTACAAGAAAAGACTAATTTGAATATCAAAGGAGGTGGTTCTAGTAGAGGTCAAGGCCAAAGGACGAGGCAGAGGCCGAGGTTTAATACATGGTTGTGGTCAAGGGAGAGATGAGCAACCTTCTCAGTTTGATAAAAGAAATCAAACATTTGCAAGAGGTTACAGGAAGAGGTAACTATGTGAGGTATGTCGATAGAAGAAATAAATATCAAATTGAATGTTATTCTTGTCACTAGTTTGGACATTATGCTTGGGAGTGAATCAAACAAGGAAGATGAAGAGGCAAATCTAATGGAGAACAAGGAAGATGATGTAGAGCAATCCTTGTTTCAATACATGGCCATGGTTAAGGGAGAGATGAGCAACCTTCTCGGTTTGATAAAAGAAATCAAACATTTGCAAGAGGTCAAGAGCAAGAGGTAACTATGTGAGGTATGATAATAGAAGAAATAATCTCAAATTGAATGTTATTCTTGTCACAAGTTTGGACATTATGCTTGGGAGTGATTTAAACATGGAAGATGAAGAGGCAAATCTAATGGAGAACAAGGAAGAGGATGTAGAGCAATCGTTGTTTTAGTACATGGCCATGGTCAAGGGAGAGATGAGCAACCTTCTCAGTTTGATAAAAGAAATCAAACATTTGCAAGAGGTCAAGAGCAAGAGGAAGAGGTAACTATGTGAGGTATGATGATAGAAGAAATAAATTTTAAATTGAATGTTATTCTTGTCATAAGTTTGTACATTATGCTTGGGAGTGAATCAAACATGGAAGATGAAGAGGCAAATCTAATGGAGAACAAGGAAGAGGATCAGAGGATGTAGAGCAATCGTTGTTTCAGTACAAGGGAGAGATGAGCAACCTTCTCAGTTTGATAAAAGAAATCAAACATTTGCAAGAGGTCAAGAGCAAGAGGAAGAGGTAACTATGTGAGGTATGATGATTGAAGAAATAAATTTTAAATTGAATGTTATTCTTGTCATAAGTTTGTACATTATGCTTGGGAGTGAATCAAACATGGAAGACGAAGAGGCAAATCTAATGGAGAACAAGGAAGATGATGTAGAACAATCCTTGTTTGTTGCACTTGAGGACTCTATTGGAAAAGCAAACACATGGTACCTTCATAATGGAACTAGCAACCATATGATGATAAAAGTAAATTTGTAGTGCTTGATACAAACAAGAAAGGATTTGTAAGTTTTGAAGACAACACAAAGTGAAAATTGAAGGCAAATGTACAATTTTTCTTGAAACAAAGAATGGTGGTCATAAAGTACTTTGTGATGTTTATTATGTTCCAAAATTGACTAGCAATATCTTAAGTATTGGTTAACTTTTTGAAAGAAATTACAAGATTAGAATGAATGATTGCATGCTTTGGCTACGAGATCAAGATTCTAACTTGGTTGCTAAGATGTGTATGACTAAGAAAAGGATGTTCTTATTGGACTTGAAGAATTGTGGACCTAAGTGCTTTAAGACTTGTATCCAAGATCTATCATGGATTTGACATATCAGTTTCGACCATTTGAATTTCGATGAACTCAAAGCTTTGGGAGACATGAGTTTACTAGGCAAGCATCCAAGAAAGCCCTTTCTAAAGCAATCCATGTCAAGAGCAACCAAATCACTCCAATTTGTCCATGCTAATGTTTGTGGTCCTATCAAGCCCAAATCTCTCGGTAAAAGCTATTACTTTGTGCTGTTTAGTGATGATTTCAGTAGAAAGACATGAGTTTATTTTTTGAAGCAAAAATTTGAGGTATTTGGTACATTCACAAAGATCAAAGCTCTTGTTGGAAAGAAAGTAGATATCAAATTTAAGCATTAAGAATCGATAGACATGGTGCATTTACATCTAATGAATTTAACAACTTTTGTGAGTAGCATGGAATTCGTCGTCTTTTGATATTTCCAAGGTCACCCTAGCAAAACAGAGTTGTTGAAAGGAAGAACAAGACAAGACTTAATATGACAAAGGAGTATGTTAAAATCTAAAGATATGCCTAAGGAGTTTTGGGTTGAAGCTGTGGCATGTGGTGCATCTTTCAAATCGATCTCCAACAAAGAGCTTGAAAAATATAACACATCAAGAAGCATGTAGTGGGTGGAAGCCAACTGTGTCACATTTATGAGTATTTGGATCCATTGCATTTGCACATTTCCTGGAACAATAAAGATCCAAGTTAGATGATTGAAGTCAGAAACTTATTTTCATTGGATATGATAAAAATTCCAAGTGGTATAGATTATATAATCCACACAAAGGAAGAGTTGTGATATGCAGAGATGTAGAATTTAATGAAGATGCATTATGAGATTGAAGCTCTAAGGAAGAAGAAGGGTCATTTGACTTCCTTACTTTGATATGGAACAAGAAGTCCAAGAGGAATCTACTCCATCAACAATTCCACATGCACCTGGGTTATCAATCACACCGGGATCATCTTTTGGAGAAAAGACTCCAAAATATCGAAGTCTTGATAACATCTACAATGAGACTTATGCTATTGATGAAATAAGTTTGTTTTGATTACTTGTAGATATTGAACCTTTGAGCTTTGACGAGGCAAAAGAGGATGAGAAATGGAGAGGAGCTATGGATGAAGAAATACAAACCATTGTAAAGAATGATACTTGGGAGTTAGTATTTCTTCCAAAAGATCATGAGACTGTTGAAGTCAAATGGGTGTACAAGACAAAGAAGAATGCTAATGGAGAAGTAGAAAGGTATAAAGCACGACTTGTTGCTAAAGGCTACAAGCAAAAACAAGGTATTGATTATGATAAGGTATTTGCTCTGGTAGCTCGATTGGAGATAATTTGCATGTTGATATCTCTTTCCATTCAAAATCATTGGAAGATTTATCAGTTAGATGCTAAATCTATTTTTCTTAATGGTTATCTTAATGAAGATGTTTACATTAAGCAACCTATTGGATATATGGTAAAGGGGCATGAACACTGGGTCTTGAAGCTACAGAAAACACTTTATGGTCTTAAAGAGGTGCCAAGAGCTTGTAAGCACCCATGGCATGAAGACTAGGTCTTGAAGCTAAAGAAAACACTTTATGATTTTAAAGAGGCACCAAGAGCTTGTAAGAGCACCCATGATTATGCACTATATATGAAAGAAGAAGGCTAGGGTTACATTCTTGTTTGCATTTTATGTGGATAATCTCATATTTACCGGAATTAATCAACAAATGATTGAAAAATTCAAGATAGCCATGAGTCATAAATTTGTGATTACTGACACGAGACTTATTTCTTCAAAATCCAAGCAAAGCAAATGGAGGATGTAACTTCTATTTCACAAGAAAGTTTTGCAAAAGTGGTTCCTAAGAAGTTCAATTGCAAACCAGTTAATACCCTTACGCAATTTGGAGCGCAACTATCCAAAGTGAAGAAAGGAAAACAGAAGATCGATCCAATTACTTTCAGAAGAATTATTGGGAGCTTGAGATACTTGACTTGTACAAGACCCGACATTTTATTTGCAGTTGGAATTGTGAATCAATTTATGGAGAATCCAACTGAGTCTCACATGTTGACAGCTAAGAGGATACTTCGTTATATTAAAGATACTCTTGATTATGGTATTCTTTATTCACCCTCTAGCACCTACAAGTTGACGGACTATTGTGATAGCGATTTTGCGAGAGACATTGATAATAGAAAAAGCACGGTTTTATATTATTTTTGGTAAATAATGTAATTTTGTGTAGTTCAAAAAAGCAAGCTATTGTTACTTATTCCAATTGTGAAGTTGAGTATGTTGAAGCTATTTCTTGCACTTGTCATGCTATATGGTTGAGAAGATTGTTAAAGGAATTTCATTTGGAGCAAGAAGCTGCTATAAGGATCATGATTGGTAATAAGTCAGCTCAAAGTTTGGCAAAGAATATGTTGTTTCATGAACGTAACGAGCATATTGACACAAGATATTATGTTATTGGAAATATATTGTAAAGAAGAAGTTGAATTTGAGTATGTGAAGATTATGGATCAAGTTGTTAATATTTTTTACAAAAACAGTTAAATTTGATGATTTTCAAAGATTGAGGTTAGAGTAAGGAAGATTCAAGTTAAAGGAGAAGTGTTAGATGTTGAATTAAACTTGAATACATGAACCATAAATGTTTTATGTACATGAATCAAGTGATGCATGAATCTTGGAATTCATTATCTAGATAGAATAAGTTTATGTATCTAATTAATGATGTATGGTCTACGAGTTTCTATTGAGTAGTATAAATACTCATCTAATGTGAAATTGCAAGAGGCAAATGTAATGAAGAACAAGAAAGATGATGTAGAGCAATCCTTGTTTCAATACATGGTCAAGGGAGAGATGAGCAACCTTCTGAGTTTAATAATAGACATCAATCATTTGCAAGAGGTCAAGAGCAAGAGGAAGAGGTAACTATTTGAGGTATGATGATTGAAGAAATAAATTTCAAATTGAATGTTATTCTTGTCACAAGTTTGGACATTATGCTTGGGAGTGAATAAAACATGGAAGATGAAGAGGCAAATCTAATGGGGAGCATGGAAGATGATGTAAAGCAATCCGTGTTTTAATACACGACCATGGTCGAGGGAGAGATAGCAACCTTCTCGGTTTGATAAAAGAAATCAAACATTTATAGCAGGTCAAGAGCAAGAGGAAGAGGTAACTATGTGAGGTACGATGATAGAAATAAATTTCAAATTGAATGTCATTCTTATCACCAGTTTGGAGGTATGATCATAGACAAAATAAACTTCAAATTCAATGTTATTCTTGTCACAAGTTTGGACGTTATGCTTGAGAGTGAATCAAACATGGAAGATGAAGAGGCAAATCTAATGGAGAACAAGGAAGATGATGTATAACAATCCTTGTTTCTTGCACTTAAGGAGGACTCTATTGGAAAAGCAAACACATTGGACCTTGATAATGGAACTAGCAATCATATGACGGGTATAAAAGTAAATTTTTGGAACATGATACAAGCAAGAAAGGCTTTGTAAGCTTTGGAGACAATACAAAGGTGAAAATTGACGGCAAATGTACAATTTTTCTTGAAACAAAGAATGGTGGTCATAAAGTATTTTGTGATGTTTATTATGTTCCAAAATTGACTAGCAATATCTTAATTATTGGTCAACTTTTTTAAAGAAATTACAAGATTAGAATGAATGATTGTTTGCTTTGGCTACGAGATCAAGATTCTAACCTTGTTGCTAAGGTGCCTATGTCAATGATCTTATTGGACTTGAAGAATTGTGGACCTATGTGCTCGAAGATTTATATCTATGATCCATCATGGATTTGACATATAAGGTTTGACAATTTGAATTTCAATGAACTCAAAGCTTTGGGAGACATGAGTTCACTAGGCAAGAACCCAAGAAAGACCTTCCCAAAGTAATCCGTTCCAAGAGCCACGAAACTACTCCAATTTGTACATGATGTTTGTGGTCCTATCAAGCCCGAATCTCTCGGTAAAAGCTATTACTTTGTGCTCTTTAGTGATGATTTTAGTAGAAAGACATGAGTTTATTTTTTGAAGCAAAAATATGAGGTATTTGGTACATTCACAAAGTTCAAAGCTCTTGTTGAAAAAGAAAGTAGATATCAAATTTAAGCATTAAGAACCGATAGGAATGGTGCATTTACATCTAATGAATGTAACAACTTTTGTGAGTTGCATGGAATTCATCTTTTGACAGTTCCATGGTCACCCTAGCAAAGCAGAGTCGTTGAAAGGAAGAACAAGACAAGACTTAATATGACAAAGGAGTATGTTAAAATCTAAAGATATGCCTAAGGAGTTTTGGGTTAAAGCTGTGGCATGTGGTGCATCTTTCAAATCGATCTCCAACAAAGAGCTTGAAAAATATAACACCTCAAGAAGCATGGAGTGGGTGGAAGCCAACTGTGTCACATTTATGAGTATTTGGATCCATTGCATTTGCACATTTTCTTGAACAATAAAGATCCAAGTTAGATGATTGAAGTCAGAAACTTATTTTCATTGGATATGATAAAAATTCCAAGTGGTATAGATTATATAATCCACACAAAGGAAGAGTTGTGATCTGCAGAGATGTAGAATTTAATGAAGATGCATTATGAGATTGAAGCTCTAAGGAAGAAGAAGGGTCATATGACTTTCTTACTTTGATATGGAACAAGAAGTCCAAGAGAATCTACTCCATCAACAATTCCACAAGCACCTTGGTTATCAATCACACTGGGATCATCTTTGGGAGAAAAGACTCCAAAATTTCGAAGTCTTGATGAAATAGTTTGTTTTGTTTAGTTGTAGGTGTTGAACCTTTGATCTTTGAAGAAGCAAAAGAGGATAAGAAATGGAGGAGCCATGGATGAAGAAATACAAGCCATTTTAAAGAATGATACTTGCGAGTTAGTATTTCTTCCAAAAGATCATCAGACTATTGAAGTCAAATGGGTGTACAAGATAAAGAAGAATGCTAATGGAGAAGTAGAAGGGTATAAATCACGACTTGTTGCTAAAGGCTACAAGCAAAAATAAGGTATTTATTATGATGAGGTATTTGCTCTGGTAGCTCAATTGAAGACAATTTGCTTGTTGATATATCTTGCCATTCAAAATCATTAGAAGATTTATCAATTAGATGCTAAATCTATTTTTCTTAATTATTATCTTAATGAAGATGTTTACATTAAGCAACTTATTGGATATATGGTTAAGGGGCATGAAGACTAGGTCTTGAAGCTAAAGAAATCACTTTTTGGTCTTAAAGAGGTGCCAAGAGCTTAGAAGCACCCATGAGTATGCACTCTATATGAAAGAAGAAGGCTAGGGTTACATTCTTGTTTGCATTTATGTGGATAATCTAATATTTACTAGAATTAATCATAAAATGATTGAGGAATTCAAGATAGCCATTAGTCATGAATTTGAGAGTTCTGACATAAGACTCATGACTTATTTCTTGGGAATTCAAGTAAAACAAATTGTGGATGGAACTTCTATTTCACAAGGAAGTTATGCAAATGAGGTTCCTATGAAGTTCAATATCTTCAATTGCAAACCAGTTAATACCCCGATACAATTTGAAGCGCAACTATCCAAAGTAAAGAAAGGAGAAGAGAAGATCGATCCAACTACTTTCAGAAGTCTTATTGGGAGGTTGAGATACTTGACTTGTACAAGACCTGACATTTTATTTGCAACTAAGAAGTTGTGAATCGATTTATGGAGAATCCAATTGAGTCTCATATGTTGGCAACTAAGAGGATACTTCGTTATATTAAAGGTACTCTTGATTATGGTATTCTTTATTCACCTTCTAGCAACTACAAGTTGACGGGCTATTGTGATGGCGATTTTGCGGGAGACATTGATGATTGAAAAAGCTCGATTTTATCTTCTTTTTGGTAAATAATGTAATTTTGTGTAGTTAAAAAAAACAACTATTGTTACACTTTTCAATTGTGAAGCTAGATATGTTGAAGCTACTTCTTGCACTTGTCATGCTATTTGGCTGAGAAGATTGTTAATGGATCCTCATTTGGAGCAAGAAGATGCTACAAGGATCATTATTGGTAATAAGTCGGCTCAAAGTTTGGCCATGAATCCGCTGTTTCATGAACGTAGCAAGCATATTGACACAAGATATTATGTTATTAGAGAATACATTGCAAAGAAAGAAGTTGAAATTGAATATCTGAAGACTATGGATCAAGTTGTTCATATTTTTGAAAAGGCACTTAAATTTGATGATTTTCAAAGATTAAGGTTAGAGTAAGGAAGATTCAAGTTGGTTAACAGTAGAGTTAAACTTGAAAATACAAACCATAAATGTTTTATGTACATGAACCAAGTGATATATGAATCTTTGTATTCATGTATCTAGATAGAATAAATTCATGTATTTAATTAATGATGTATAGTCTAGGAGTTTCTATTGATTTGTATAAATACTCATTTAATGTGAAATTGCAAGAGAAGTATTTTTTCAATACAGATTCATTATACTATAACAAATCTTTTTTTCCTAGAAAGGTTTTGAGAGCCTTTCGACATCTTATATTTGCTTTCTTTTAGTAGTAGAGGGGACTAATTTCATCAAATAGGTTCAACTTGACTAATTATGGTTGCTTATTGCAATGCATCAAGATTTACAAGAATTAGATTTTTCAATAATTGAACATCGACCAAGAAATCTCTGAACCAGTATCCAAAGCTCACAACTCAACTTCTCAAGTGGCATGAGATATGATAATTTTTTTAACAAACCTCCAAGAATTAGTGCCACCACATAGTGTAATCATGTAACTAACTGCGCCTTAACTTTCTTGCAGTTTCAACAATGTAATTGACATTACTATATTTCTCACATTACTATATTCCTCTAAGAATGCAAGAAATCTTTTATAAAGTCAGTCCAATATTGTTTTTTTTTCCTATCCAAAACATAGCGTTTTTTTAGTCAGGACAGCAAGAATTTGCTAGTACTCATGTTTATCTTAGTAACCACATAGAAAATGTGAACAAACTTGCTTAGTACACTAGGCTACAATAATCTAGTATGTTAATTGATAATTTCTTAGATGAAATATGAGCTTAGATCTAATCATAATGTGTAATAACTAATTGTGCATGATCATAGCCAAATATCTCTGAGCATTCTCTGAGCATTGCCAGATTGAGAAATTAATATTCTATCAATTTAACAAATCAACTTGAGCTCTAAAATCATATCAGCAACACCCAACTCCTTTATATTGAACTTTTCATTCAAACTTTTGTCTTATATAATATATCACACAAAATAGTAAATTGTTATCTACTTGCTAACACAAAATTATACAGCTATCATTTTTAACCTTAACATGAACATATTTCATTACTAATTTCAAAGCCTAATGAGAAAATAACTGGATTAAACTTCTCATGAGTCATGACATTGCTTTGTGCTTAATGAGTAAAATTTTTGTTCTTGTTATCTAGCCAGACACATCCTTCTAGTTAATCTATATATATCTTCTTATCCATATTGGCATCAGAAAAATGGTGTTGACGTGCTTTGTATGGATAACATGATTATAAATGAATGCCAATGCTATAAGCATGTAGATGGATTATACCCTAAAAATTAGGGAATAGAATAATTTTCTCTCAACTTTTTATTCTGTGTACCCTAGTTTGAACTTATTTATAAATCTATTTGGTATAAATTTCTTTTTGAATGCCCACTTGCAACTTGTAATAGTGCATCTTGGAGGTAGATTTATCAACTCTCATGTGCCAATAAAATAGTGAAATTGATTTCACCTTAAAGCTTTTTCCTATTGCTTAGCTTCAAGAGAAGTAATGACATTTATATAGGTGATATCCTCTACGTCTAAGTTGATAAATTTAATCCTATGGTCTTTTAATGTCCTTGGTGTTTTACGTCTAAGTTGAGAGAACGAGCACAGTGTGAGCACTTTTATAAGCCTCTTTGTAGCTCCTTGACCCCTTATTTATATAGTCTTCATTCAACATTCATTATATCTCCTCTACACATCTACACAATTTCAGTCAATTGTTTTATTCTTTCCAGCACAACTTTACCTACCACTTCATTTGACTACATATGTCATTAGTCAAATATCAATTGATCTTGCTGAAGCTTCTGGAATACAATCGTTCCGTTCTAATTGTACGAGTGCTTTATTAGTCGACTCAATCTTCCACTAGTCCTGCAGAATCTTTGAGATCAACTGTATCAATAGAATAATTGCTTCTGTTATAAGAGCAAAATTATTTCTTTAGTTGACTCAGATAGCAATCACTCATAAAGTTGACTATTATTCTATTGTCTTACAAACAGAGGTGAATAGAAACATTTTCTTCTCTTTTCATTTAATCTGAGTCAATATGCAGTTGAGTCCATGAATGACTAAACCTACTTCGAAGGTTTAGTCTGTGTCTAAACCTAACCCATCATACTCAACCTTTGCACAATATCATATGCTAAGAGTATCCTTCCCTAGGACTTTGTATGTCAGGAAGTCTTGCTTTTAGATCTTCCTAATATTCAAGCCATTTGGTACTCTTGACCTACTAAAACTTTCATTTACCAAACATCCTATCACTTTTGATCTCTATCGGGATTTTCTCTATTGCACATACAATGTTTGTGCCAAGTAACCCACACCTGCACGCTTAACACACCTCATTAGTATTCTAACTTAAACCTTAATCCAAATATCAAAATCACTTAAGGACACTGATCCTGTCGCCGAGCGGAGTGGGGCCGCAACCGGATGACGGTGTAGTGATGAATGACGGGGATGCTGACTGGATGCCCTGGCTCAGAATGACTCAGCGAGTGGGGGGTGTCGTCCGACCGGAAGTAAGTGGATGTCGCCTGGTGAACCGCCGACCGAATGAAAGTAGACCTGCGGGGAAGATGACCGTTAGCAACCTAGCCGGGAAGCGTCCCGGCAAGGCACTCCGACGGTCAAGTCAGTACTCCGATGAACAGGAAAAATAATGGAGCACTGTAGATGAGGGGCTTCGCGCGTACCTGATAATGAGGGGGGGAGTGACTTATATAGCCGGGGAAATAGACCAAGTCTGACCTGTGTCAGGATTCTCTGACCTGGTCGGGGGATATTCCCTGATTCTGTCTGCCCTGTGTCAGGATTCTCTGACGGCGTCAGGGAATATTGTATGATTATGTCGATTTGTAGCCAACATTCCTTGTCGCATACTGCTTGTCTTATGCGAGGACAAAGACAGGTTCCTGTACGTCCCCGACCGGCGCCGCCTGGCACCAACGGCGCGACAGGGCGGCGTGCCAGGGAGTGCCAGTTCACACGAGTGATGACAGTCTGTTACCTGCAGGAAGGTGCAGGTGTGTTTTGTCTTTATCTCCGGGTGGTTCCGGCAGAGCCCGAGTGGGCGCCAGGCGAACAAGCTTGGGGGGCTTTTAAGTATGTATATGAAAGATGTCCGGGCGGCTGCACCCGGATGATTAGGCATGTGAGCCCCTAAGTGGCCGGGCGGCAGTACCCAGGAAAGAGGGCACAGAAACCCTATTGTGGCCGGGCGAAAGTACCCGGATAAATGAGGTGTAATAACCTTAATATGGCCGACCGGGATTGACTGGCCGGATGAACCGCTACATTTATTCTGACCGGCCGCCTTGAGTCCGACCGGCCGGCAGAGACCCTGGGACCGGCCAGGGTGTTTGCCAAGCTGGCTGCCCGTACAATGACGTGAACCCTGAAGTTGGCCAGGCCGTTTGCCACGTTGGCTGTCCGTACGGTGCCAAAGATAGGGCAGGATCAATAGCCTTCCCCTCGAGTCTAGTCGAAGGAGGCGATCAGTCCGACTGACTGGACTGTTTGTGTACAACCATTCTGCGGCCGAGCTACTTTTGCCCGTTTAATATCCGGCCGGCTTTACATGATGCTCAACAGCTGACGTTGATAAGGTCTGAGTGGGCAAACAGTTCCTTGCCGCTGACCGGAACGTGGGTAGCCACGCATCCGTGTGCGGTGTATTGCACGAGCCGCCTGGGAGGAATAAGATTGTTGATCAAGAGGGACGTGAGTCGCCACGCGCCATCTTGTTTAGTGCAGACGTCCGACCGGACGAGGAGTAATAGGGGAGCGTGGGCCGCCACGCATTCCCGACTAATCACTGATACGATGAAGATGTCCGCGCGAATGAAAATTTTGACTGGAGGAACGTGGGCCGCCACGTGTCCTCAAATTGTCTCTCAATCGGGAATAATTATTTTGCCTATGCAAGGAGCGTGGGTCGCCACGCGTCCGTACACTGTGAATGCGTCCGACCGGACGAGTGTTGTTAGTTGGTGAGAGTGGTTTGCCACGTGTCGTCGAATTATAGGCTGTGCGTTGATGACGTTTGGTCGGGTGAACGTATGTCTTGGGTCGCCAGGAACGTGGAGTGCCACGGGCCCCAAGATGATTTTCCTGTGATTACCTGTGTCAGTCAATTAATGGAGACGCGACATTCTAAGTCGAATGAGGCGGTGTGACGTGCCCGATGCGACCGGCGCCTTAACGGCATCACATCTGCTTTAATGATCCAGGCCACGTGGCGCACGCTGGTTGGACGACCGGGATGCGATTTATCCCCATGATTACGAGCTTTTAATGGCCATTAACACGCTTAATTCTTTCCGCCACGTGGCAGCTTCTGGCTGGCCGACCGGACGGCGCGCCCATTCGCCGTTGCAGGCGACGTCAGCGCCTGCGGCGCGTCTTTTCGAGGCTGATCGTGTGACGCCTCAACGGCCCGGATGAGGCGATCACCGTACACGTGGATCGCCATCGGACGGTCGCCCTTCTTTCGGCCTAGCTATAAATAGGCCTCCATATTCACCGAAACCCTCATTTGCTCTTCGCTGTTCTCTCTCTAACTCGGCGCTTCTCGCTCCTTGCCGCCGTCTTCGCGTGTCGCCGCCGCTTTCGTGCATCTCCGCCTGTTTCCTAACCCTTTTCGTCACCACCTGCGGTCAGATTCTCCCCTTTCTTCCTTTCTTTCTGCTCCATGGCTGCTTCTCTGTGGTATACCTCCGTCGAGTCTACCCTTACCGACGAGACCATCTCCGACCTCCGATTAGCTTACGATATTCCAAAAGACTACCGCATTGCGGTTCCGACTTTGGCTGACAGACCACACAAGCCCCCGGCCGGCTTCTTTGTGTTTTTCCGGGACCAGCATACGTCTGGCCTGCGCTACCCTCTTCATCCCTTTATTGTAGAGTTCTGTAACTTTTTCCATGTGCCTGTCTTCCAGCTCTCTCCCAATGCCGTTCGTATACTATGTAACCTAATAGTTCTCTTTACCCTTTACCGAGTCCTCCTCCGACCGGAGGTTCTTTACTTCTTTTACTATCCGAAGAAACAGGAGGCCGGGAATTTCTTTCTCCAAGTCCGGGCCAAATTATCCATAGTGGAGAATATTCCTTCCTCGAATAAGGGGTGGAAAACCCATTTTTTCTTCATAAGCCCTCCGACCAGCCCCGGGTTCCCGATCGGATGGGTTGAAGACATGCCCCCTATACCTCCCTTAAGAAATTTTAAGTCCGACCCCTTATTTATAATGGCTGTTTCTCGACTCGGGGGTCTCCGCTTCGACGGCATGAAACTTCTTAACGACGCCGTCTTGTATATATTTGGGCTAAGCCGAGTACCTGCCGCCCTGCCCGACACCTTCTGTAAGTCTTTTTGTTTCGTACTTCTTTTTCCCTAACTCAATATCTTCTGATTTTGCAGCCAAGATGATGTGGGAAGCGGCCCTCGATGCGGCCATGGGCATGGCAGACGAAGAAATAAACGCCCGGGCGGCCGAGCAACTGCGTCTGCGCCAGGCCGGTCTGCCCGACCAACCTCCGATTCCTGAGAGCGCGGAGCCCGCCCCTCCGGCTCCTGCCCAACCAGCGGCGACCGGTTCTGTGGAGCCGGTCGGCTCATCGAAATCTCCTGCCCCGCAAGATCCTCCGGCAAGCAGAAGGTTCGGCCTTCCCTGCAGAAGTCCCTGCCTTCCAAGCGGAAGGCCAGTGCTTCTATCCGTATTGAGGAACCGGCGGAGGTGGACCTATCCTCTTCTGATTCTCCTGACCCGCAACCTTTGCAGAAGCGCCCGAGGACTTCTGCGTCGGGCTCTCACTCCCAGCCTGCAGAGGCAGCTGCCAGTCCGGCTAGAGCGAGCCGGTCAGCTGACGCACCGGGTTCGTCGCGCTCGGGGGGACAACGTCCACAGACGGGGTGGCTATGGCGTATATCTCCCCTCGGCCGACCCAGTGGCCCCCTTCGAAGTCCAGCAGCGGCTTACCCTTTATGGAGAATTGGCGGACTGCTGGGAGCAGGGTATGAGGGAGGGGACTTCCAGACCCGCGATCCGACTGGCCGACAATTCATTCAGGACGCTACGCATGTAAGTCCAATACTTCACTGCTTAACTAACTTGCCTTTTTCTAACATTCTTATTGTAGTTTTGGGCCTCCTGCTCGAGGCGTCGCTATGCCTTGGTTACCAAACACCAGGGGGACGCCGAGCGGCCCGAGCGGCGGATTGAGGAAGGGGAGCTCCGCCAGGCGCATGCGACTTACCAGCCGGCGAGGAGGGCACTGCTATTCTCCGTTCGGAGATACTGGACTTAAGGAGAAACTCCGTTCCGCCGAGGCGCGACTGACGGAGGAAATCACCCGAGCGGAGGCAGCCGAGCGGGCGTATGCTCGGGTCTTCCTCCCTGCACGCGACCCTTAAGGAGGAGAGGAAGAAGGCTCTGGATAGGCAGCGCCGTGCCCGATCGGGACCTCGACCAGAAGGCTGTCGAGGTCCAAGCCTTGAAGGCGGAACTAGACACGCTGATGAAGTCTTCGGAGGAGCTCCGGACGACCTTGAACGAAAAAGAGCAGGAGCTGGCGACTCGGGAGTCGGACTTGAATGCCAAGGAGAAGGCTTTAGACTTACGAGGAGACGAGCTCCGTTGTCTGAAGGACTGCTGGCTTCTCAAGCCGTTGCCTTGGAGGAGAAGGACAAGGAGTTAGCTAACCTCCGGGCGGAAATTGACAGCCTGAAGCTGTACCAAGCAGGCGAGCCCGCCCGGATGGACGCACATCGCCTGGCTTACATCAACTCCAAAGAGTTCGGCCAGCAGCTGGGCAAGCGGACATCTGATATGTTCCAGATGGGCCTTAACAGCGCTGTTCTGCAGCTCCAAGAGAGCGGCCATCTGCCGCCG
>JAGFNQ010000441.1:737847-873212 GCA_024364735.1 Boesenbergia rotunda
TTGGGCCAATCTTCCACGTGGGCCGCCACGCTTCCGACCGGGAACCAATCCAGGCTTCCGAGTGGGCTGACGCTTCCAGTCAGTCGCCGACTCAGGCTTCCAAAGGGAACCAATCTTCTGCGTGGGACGCCACGCATCCGACCGGACACCGCTTTAGGCTTCCGGATGGGCCAATCTTCCACGTGGGCCGCCACGCTTCCGACCGGGAACCAATCCAGGCTTCCGAGTGGGCTGACGCTTCCAGTCAGTCGCCGACTCAGGCTTCCAAAGGGAACCAATCTTCTGCGTGGGACGCCACGCATCCGACCGGACACCGCTTTAGGCTTCCGGATGGGCCAATCTTCCACGTGGGCCGCCACGCTTCCGACCGGGAACCAATCCAGGCTTCCGAGTGGGCTGACGCTTCCAGTCAGTCGCCGACTCAGGCTTCCAAAGGGAACCAATCTTCTGCGTGGGACGCCACGCATCCGACCGGACACCGCTTTAGGCTTCCGGATGGGCCAATCTTCCACGTGGGCCGCCACGCTTCCGACCGGGAACCAATCCAGGCTTCCGAGTGGGCTGACGCTTCCAGTCAGTCGCCGACTCAGGCTTCCAAAGGGAACCAATCTTCTGCGTGGGACGCCACGCATCCGACCGGACACCGCTTTAGGCTTCCGGATGGGCCAATCTTCCACGTGGGCCGCCACGCTTCCGACCGGGAACCAATCCAGGCTTCCGAGTGGGCTGACGCTTCCAGTCAGTCGCCGACTCAGGCTTCCAAAGGGAACCAATCTTCTGCGTGGGACGCCACGCATCCGACCGGACACCGCTTTAGGCTTCCGGATGGGCCAATCTTCCACGTGGGCCGCCACGCTTCCGACCGGGAACCAATCCAGGCTTCCGAGTGGGGCTGACGCTTCCAGTCAGTCGCCGACTCAGGCTTCCAAAGGGAACCAATCTTCTGCGTGGGGCGCCACGCATCCGACCGGACACGCTTTAGGCTTCCGGATGGGCCAATCTTCCACGTGGGCCGCCACGCTTCCGACCGGGAACTAGTCCAGGCTTCCGAGTGGGCTGACGCTTCCAGTCAGTCGCCGACTCAGGCTTCCAAAGGGAACCAATCTTCTGCGTGGGGCGCCACGCATCCGACCGGACACCGCTTTAGGCTTCCGGATGGGCCAATCATCCACGTGGGCCGCCACGCTTCCGATCGGGAACCAGTCCAGGCTTCCGAGTGGGCTGACGCCTCCAATCAGTCACCAACTCAGGCTTCTGGAGGGTATGACGCGTCAGCCGGCGTCCCGTCCAGGTATGACTTGCCTTGTGTAGCCGACCGGCAATTTCGGTCGGGAGAGCCTTTCGTTATAGCTAGAATGCTGCGTTTTACAAGATTACATCAATCTAGGGCTCTCTGTACATTTGCAAGTGTAGGGCGCTCCACGGTCGGTCAAGTCTTTTTCCATGTTCATCCTCCAAGTACTAAGCGCCTGAATGCAATTTCTGCACTACCTTGAAGGGTCCGCCCCACTGTGGTTGCAATTTGTTAACATCACCGACCGGCTTTATACGTTTCCAGACTAGGTCCCCAGCTCGAAATGAGCGCGGCAACACCTTCTGGTTGTACCTTTGTTTCATACGCTGACGGTACGCGAACATCCGGGCGGCTACATTGTCCCGGACTTCTTCTATGAGGTCAAGCTCTAAGCGCCTTCTTTCATCATTCCCTTCGTCATAGCTTAACCGCCGGTCAGATTCACACCCGACCTCGACCGGCACCACCGCCTCGCTGCCGTAGACGAGGTGGAAAGGCATCTGCCCGGTCGCTTCTCGGGGTGTGGTTCTGTTTGCCCAAAGGACCCCGGGCAGCTGCTCTACCCAGTTGGTTCCTGCATGATCCAGCTTTGTTTTGAGCCCTCTCAAGATTTCCCGGTTGGCGACTTCTGCCTGGCCGTTGCTCTGTGGATACGCCACAGAGGTAAAGGCCTGCTGGATGCCGTATGCCGAGCACTAGTCTTTGATTTTCTTCCCTTGAAACTGCCGACCGTTGTTAGAAACCAACTTGTGGGGGATCCCGTATCTACATAAAATGTTTTGCCACAAGAACTTAATCACCGCCTGCTCGTTGATCCGGGCCAACGCCTCTGCTTCCACCCACTTAGAGAAGTAATCCACCGCGACCAACAAGAACTTCTTCTGGGCGGGAGCGAGCAAAAAGGGACCTACGATATCCATGCCCCACTGGTCAAACGGGCAAGAGACAGCAGATGTCTTCATTACTTCTGTCGGCCGGTGTGGCAGGCACTGGTGCTTTTGACATGAGATGCATGTTGCGGCCAGCCGGTCGGCATCCTTCTGCAAAGTTGGCCAATAATACCCGGCCAACAGAGCCTTCCGGGCGGTGGCTCTGCCCCCCGAATGGTTACTGCAGACCCCCATATGGACTTCGCGGAGCACGTAATCTGCATCCTCGCCGCCCAGACATTTGAGTAGTGGTCGGGCGTGAGCTCGTTTATAGAGGGCATCTCCGACCATGGTATATTGCACGGCTCTCTTTCTGAGCAGCCGAGCCTGTTCCCGGTCGGATGGCACTGCTCCCCTGGTCAAGAATGCGATCAATGGCGTTCTCCAATCAGTCTCCAATTCGATCTCCGCTTGCTGCTCGATTTGCATGACGAATAAAGCATGGCAGGCCGGTCGGGGGACCACCCAAGATCCGACTGCGCTAGCTAATTTGGCTAGCTCATCCGCTTTCAAGTTGCTTTCCCGAGGGATCTTTTGCAAGAGTACCTCATGGAAACCCGCCTTCAGCTGTTCATAGGCATCGATGTACTCTTGCAGCCGGCTGCTATTGACTTCGAAATTACCGGCCAGTTACTGTATGGCCAGTTGCGAATCTGAGTATAGCCACACCCGGGTGGCACCGACATGCCGGGCGGCTTGCAGACCAGCGATAAGTGCTTCATATTCAGCTTCATTATTAGTCGCCCGGTGTTCTAGCCGCACGGACAAGTGTAGCCGTTCTTCTTCGGGAGAGACCATGAGATCGCCGATTCCGCTTCCTTGCCGAGCGGATGCCCCATCAACGTACACCCTCCATATGGCCTCGGCTTCATCGAAATGCCATTCCGTGAGAAAATCGGCTAAGGCTTGAGCCTTGATAGCCGGTCGGGGTTGATATTGTATGTCATACTCACTCAGCTCGGTTGTCCATTTGACTAGCGGCCCTGAGGCTTCTGGGTTGGTGAGTACCCGACCCAAGTTACTGTTAGTCAATACAGTAATTGGGTGAGATAAGAAGTATGGTCTGAGTCGTCGGGCGGCTAAGAATAGTATGTAGCCCAATTTTTCGAGTGTCGTGTACCGACACTCGGCTCCTTTAAATAAGTGGGCAAAGAAGTACACCGGCCTTTGCTCAGTTTTTTCTTGCCGGGTCAACACCATGCTGCCCGAGTCGGAGGAAGCTGCTAGGTATACATATAAACTCTCATTCGGATCCGGCCGGGCGAGTGTCGGCAGTTCAGACAGATAAGCTTTCAGCTCTTCAAAGGCCCTGTCACATTCTGCGTCCCACTGAAATTTGGTGGCCCGGCGTAATGTCTTGAAGAATGGCAGACCCCGTTCGGCTGATCGGGAAATGAATCTGGACAGGGCGGTTATCCGCCCGGTCAGCCGCTGAGCTTCCTTGAGATTTCGTGGGGCCGGCATCTCTAGAATGGCCTTTACTTTGCCCGGATTTGCTTCTATTCCTCGCTCAGTGACTATGTAGCTGAGGAACTTCCCGCTCCGTGCCCCGAATAGACATTTGGCCGGGTTAAGCTTCAGGCCAAACCGCCGCAGAGTTTGGCAAGTTTCTTCAATGTCGGGGATTAGTTCTTCCGCCCGGGCAGTCTTGATCAGAATATCGTCGAGGTATACTTCGACGTTACGCCCCATTTGCGACCGGAACACCTTGTTCATCATTCTTTGGTAGGTGGCGCCCGCATTCTTGAGGCCGAACGGCATGACGGTGTAGCAGTAGGTGCCGTCAGCCGTGACAAAGCTAACCTTCTCCTGATCGGCAGCAGCCAGTGGGACTTGGTGGTATCCCTGGTACGCATCCAGCATCGATATGAACTCGCTGTCGGCCGTCGAGTCTACCATTTGATCGATCCGTGGAAGTGGGTAGCAATCTTTCGGGCATGCACGATTGAGGTCTCGGAAATCAATGCATACCCGCCACTTGTCGTTGGGTTTGGCCACCAGCACCACATTGGCCAGCCAGGCCGGGAACTGGACCTCCCGAATATGTCCTGCCTCCAGCAGTCTCTCCACCTCCGCCCGGATGACTTGATTCTGCGCGGCGCTGCGATCCCTTTTCCGTTGCTTTACTGGCCGCGCGCCCGGGTAAACATGGAGCTGGTGTTCCGCGACTTCCGGTCGGACCCCCTTCAAATCTTTCGCCGACCAGGCGAACACATCCTGATTCCGGACGAGGGAGTCGATCAGCGATAGCTTCAGCTCCTCGGGAAGTCCTGCAGCAATTTGTATTTTGGACTCATCCCGATCGGGCAGAAGTTGTACCTCTTCCTTGTCCTCCCGCAGTTCCGCCCAAGGGGATGCCTGCACCATGTTGCAGCTGCTATATGCCCGCCTTGCCTTCTGGCCTCCCGAACGGACATCATCAGCATAGCAGCGCCGGGCCACGATCTGGTTGCCCTTTACCTCGCCGACCGGAAACTTCACCTTGAGGTAGTAGGTGGAGACTACCGCTCTAAATTCGTTGAGAGCCGGTCGGCCGAGAATGGCGTTGTAGGCAGCTGGCGCATCCACAATCAGAAACGTGGTCCATCGGGTTCTCTTGAGTGGCTCCTCTCCTAGTGAGACGGCCAGCCGTATCTGTCCGATCGGCTGTACTTCGTTCCCCGTAAATTCGAACAGGGGCGTAACCACCAACTCCAGTTGTGACTTTTCAATTTGCAATTGTTCAAAAGCTCGTTTATATAAGATGTTTACCGAGCTGCCGGTGTCCACAATGGTGCGGTGGACTTCGTAGTTGGCGATGACAGCCGTGATGACCAGCGGGTCATCGTGTGGCACCTCCAATCCTTGTAGGTCCTGCGGCCCCCAGCTGATTTGGGGCCCTTGAGCTTGTGAGGTGCTAACTCCGACTTGGTGAATTTCCAGTCGGCGCACCTGTGTCTTTCTGGCTCGGTTGGAGTCGCCTCCGGTCGGCCCGCCGGAAATCACATTGACGCCTCCTCGGACGGCGTTCTGGTGATTCGCTTGATCTTCGTCAAATTCCTCCGCCTCTTCCTGCTCGGGCTGAGGAAACAATTGCCGGGCGGCGGGGGTATCCCGCCTTTGTCCTTGTTGGGCTGTGGCTCCATGACCACGCCCGCGCCCTTGCGGTGTTTGTCGTCCTTGACCCCTGCCGAGTGGGGTCCGAGCTCTGCCGCCGCTCGGCAGTCTTCAGTGTTGTGCGTATTACACTGGTGAAACGCGCAATACGGTGCCCATCTGTTGGGCCAATTCCCCTGCGCCACCTGCACTTGTTGGGGTCTCATTCCCGGCTGATCGGCCGGTCGGGGACTGCGAATCGGTCCTCCTGATGATCTGTTGTGTTGAGGAGGTGCGGGCTGTGGGCTAACTATAACTTCCTTCCTCCGGGCGGTTAGCGCTTCCTCTACATTGATATACTTAACAGCCTTCCCGAGCAGGCTGTCGAAATCCTTCGGTGGCTTCCTGATCAGGGATCGGAAGAAGTCACCCTCTTGGAGCCCTTGCGAGAAGGCGGTGACCAATACTTCTGGCGTGGTATTGGGCACCTCTATAGCTACTCCATTGAACCTCTTGATGTAGGCCCGGAGTGATTCTTTCGGACCTTGCTTCAGAGCGAACAAATTGAGGCTGGTCTTATGATGCCTCCGACTGCTTGCAAAATGTTGCAGAAACAGCCGCTTCACTTCTGCGAAACTCCCGACTGATCCGCCCGGGAGACCGTCGAACCATCGTTGAGCCTGCCCTGAGAGGGTTGTCAGGAAAGCGCGACATTTAACGCCCTCCGGGTATTGGTGCAACAGGGCGGCGCTTTCAAATTTCATGACGTGTTCCTCGGGGTCACTGGCCCCCGAGTACTCAGGCATGGTGAAGAATCGTAGATGCTTGGGAACGGGATCCCCAAGAATTTGTGAAGAGAAAGGGCTGTGAGTCGGATACGCCGCGGCAGGGTCGGCTAAACCTTTCCCTTTATCTGGGCGCGCCTGATGCGCCAGGCTGGACGCTGAAGCTTCGGTCGGGGCCGAGTGGGCCTCGTTCCGAAAAAGTGCTCGGGGAAAATTAGGAATGAAGGGGTCGGACTGAGCAGCCATACCTTCTGAGTTTCCCCGTATAGAGGGCCCAGGGGGCCGGGCCCCTTGGCTACCGGTCGGCGAATGCGATTGTTGTGCCTTCTGTGTCCGGACAGCCATCAGCATTTCGTATTCTTCTGGCGAAAGAGTAACTGTCAGTGGATTGGGGTTTTCCATTCTTCGCTCTCGATCAGGCAGAAAGCCCTCCTTCTAGCGCCAAATTTGATCCTGTCGCCGAGCGGAGTGGGGCCGCAACCGGATGACGGTGTAGAGATGAATGACGGGGATGCTGACTGGATGCCCTGGCTCAGAATGACTCAGCGAGTGGGGGGTGTCGTCCGACCGGACGTAAGTGGATGTCGCCTGGTGAACCGCCGACCGAATGAAAGTAGACCTGCGGGGAAGATGACCGTCGGAGTGCCTTGCCGGGACGCTTCCCGGCTAGGTTGCTAACGGTCATCTTCCCCGCAGGTCTACTTTCATTCGGTCGGCGGTTCACCAGGCGACATCCACTTACGTCCGGTCGGACGACACCCCCCACTCGCTGAGTCATTCTGAGCCAGGGCATCCAGTCAGCATCCCCGTCATTCATCTCTACACCGTCATCCGGTTGCGGCCCCACTCCGCTCGGCGACAGGATCAATATATATATATATATATATATTCTGAAAATTTACTTTTTCCTAAAATAATTCAAAACCAACCCATCTTGCATCCAATTCTCCCTACGAATATTTCCAAAAATTCAAGAAAATTATTTCAAAATTTTCCCTCTAATTGTTTATATTCCTATATATATACACACACTAATATATATATATATATATATATATATATATATATATATATATATATATATATATATATATATATATATATATATTCCCCCCGCGTATTTTACATGGGGACCGGCAGTGATGGGAATGAGCGGCAGTTGAGTCTGCTACGGTGCTCATCTGTCAGAGAGGAGGCATGGTTTAGTCTGTAACTACCTGCTACTGCGCTCAGGCAATGAAGTTAGCTCTGGGTTTGTGATCCAAGGGTTGGAGCGTATGTGCTGAGGTTGGTAGGGTTAACAATCTGTGGTAGAGCGTCCCTGGAGCTGTGCTGGGAGTCTGCTCGCCAGAAGTGTCTCTGTGTCTGGACGGGCAGGAAGCTTAAATGACGGTTGGTGGAGGCCGGACAGCAGACACCTTTCAATATCTAGCGGTTGTGGACAGTGATTAAGGCAGCACACAAACAGTCATGGAGAAGAAGAAGAACAGTTAGCCAGTTACTTGCGGAAGAGGCGATGGTTACGTCGTGGAGAAAGAGAGGAAACGGCTTTAAACATGACTTTGAGATCATGTTTCGATTTTCCCATTCATCCGAGGTGTGAATTATGAGAGGACAAAAATTTGGAAGTTCCAAGCCGAGTATTCCTCGGACTACCGGATGTTTTTTTTATTCATTTATCACAATAAAAGGATTTTCTTAACAAAGTCAACACAAAGTAAGTCAGAGGGTTGATCATAAGGACCCTTTGGTACTTAGGGCATCCCCAATTCAAAATCAAAATATCAAATTTGATATCAAATTCACACCAAAACACTCCAACCCATACACTATATCTTACACCAAATTTGGTGTGATGAATACTACCTCACCAAATTTGATATTGCACTATTCATCACACCATATTTGGTATTATAATTTTTTATTTTTTATATTTAAAAAATCATATTATATTATATAATTAATAAAATTAAATATATTATATATTATTAAATATTATAAATAAAAATTAATTTATAATTATTATTTTCCTTAATATTAATTATTTATTATAAATTTAAATTAAATATATTTAATAGTATATTTTAATTTTATTATGCATATTTATAAATATTTAATTTATTAAAAATTTTATTTATAATATAATTAATATATTTTAATGAGAAAATGACACCAAAAAATTTTAATTGCATAAATGTAAAATATATCGTCTATTATATTGACATACAAAATAAAAATAATAATGATATAAAATTAAAATATTACTAATAATCACTAAACAACATGGGCTACACTAAGCTCATATAAACTTAAAAATATTCAAAAACATACAAATACAAATGATACTGAGATACTTAAACTTAACAAATAACTACAAAATGAAAATAAAAATAAAAATCATAATTTATATATATATTAATTGGATGTAAACTTAAAAAAATAATTTATTAAATATAAATGAAGTATTAATTTTAAATATAATAATTAACATAAAAATGATTACTAAATTAAAATGTACGTGATAATTAAATTATGAATAAATGAATAAGAAAAAATAGAATATTCTAAGGAATATTCTTTTTGGTGTGATATGGTGTGAGTGGGTTGGAGTTGAAATAGTATTTGTTCCAGAAGGGAACGACGTGGATGGCAAGTCACCAAAGCCAACCCACGAAGACGGTGACGGGGAGAAGATGCTCACACCCTGCGAGATTAACACGAGCATTAATGAGAGCACACCGGAAGGTTTTCTAGCGGAGCCCACTCCAACGCTCAAGTCAGGAATATGAACTTTCTTAGGAGGACAACAAGGAATCAAGAGATTTTCTCTAAGTTCGGAAAGCTTACCCCTTTATCTGGATGTCGATGCATCTTATATACCTGAGATTTCGGTCACATATGTTCCCACGTTCTCCTCCACATCCTTTAATCATCGGTTACTGGATAGACATCCTATCCTTTGATAACGACAGCTACGATCATTAAGGCCTTAATTGCCGTGCGTTACGGGCAATAATTATCCAATAACTTTCCTATTCTGGAATGAGGAACAGTTACTTGACGTCGGACTTTCTAACTTCTATGTTTATCTTTGGACTCCACTCTCCCGAGCCAGTCTCGGAGTCTCATCTCCCGAGCTGACCTTAGGGCCTACATTTATTTTACCGAGATGGTCTCGGGAGCCCGACACCCGGTCTGACCTCAAGGGCTTTCGTCTGTTCTCCCGAGGTAGTCTCGGGAGCTCGACTGCCAGTTTGATCTCGGGGCTCTGATCCATTCTCCTGAGATAGTCTCGGTCTGACCAAGGAGCTCTGGTTCGGGGGACCCTGCCACGTAGCTTCCCCGTGCCATGTGTCCACCCCGGGATGCTCATCCACATCATAAGTCCCCCCTTCAAGTCTAATAGAAGGAAGTGTGACTGACTGATTAGGCTGGTGGTACAACGAGAGGAAGCTACGCATCTGTAGGGTCCATATTATCATTCCTTCTCTCTTGGCGGCTTGTCAGTTATGAGAAATCGAAACATTCGTCCCTTGGCCCAAGGCTGGTGGTACAACGAGAGGAAGCTACGCATCTGCAGGGTCCATATTGTCATTCCTTCTCTCTTGGCGGCTTGTCAGTTCTAAGAAATCGAAACATTCGTCCCTTGGCCCAAGGCTGGTGGTACAACGAGAGGAAGCTACGCATCTACAGGGTCCATATTGTCGTTCCTTCTCTCTTGGCGGCTTGTCAGTTCTAAGAAATCGAAACATTCGTCCCTTGGCTCAAGGCGGTCTATTGAATTAGTCCCAAAGTCCCTGTGAGTTCCGAGGCGTGGCAATGATAGTTGTCTATCACCCATTAAAAGCACATGGGGTCTCTTAATAGCGAGAAAATATTCGGCGACTATGACATTGCCACGTGGCCAGATCATTTCTTCGTGATCTCCTTCTGATACGCGCTGCAGGGCCAAACCAAACGACGGCCATAAAGAGGGGTGACACCTCGAGATGGGCAGTCATCACCGTCCACGTGTCATGCCCTCATTGCCTGCACGAGGGCGGCCTCTTCTCTATAAAAAAGGGGAGGCGAAAGTGTTCTTCCGTCTTCTTGTATTGTGGATTAGCAGAGTTTGTGCACTCCGTTCCCGCCTACTAGTTTTCTTTTACAAGGGCTTCTTCTTCAAGCGTAAACTTCCTTCACCTTCCATCCTATTCTTCCACTTTAATTAGAAGTCATGGGCAAGGAAAGGAAAAAAGACCAAAGTATGAAGGAGAACCCGGATAGGGAAGGGGTTTATCGCCCAGAGTGGTATCAAGCCACTTTGTCGAAGGTTAAGTCGGACACCCTCAGCGTCGCCTACAAAGCCTACGGTATTCTGACGGAGTTGGATGTGGAGGTCCCTATGTTGGACCAATCTCCCGTACAACCTCCCCAAGGGGTTTTCACTTTTTTCTTAGGGCAGGTAGTATTTGGTCTCCGCTTTCCTCTTCCGCCCTTTTTCATAGCTATCTCTACTTATTTTGACATCCTATTGCATCAGATGGCTCCTAATGCCTTCACTCAGATGGGCGGGGTGTTCATCCTCTTCAAGCTCTTCAACATACCTTTAACCCCTCGTTTCTTTCATTTTTTCTTTCTCCCAAACCTGACATCCAGAGGGGCGTTCAGTTTTACTGCTCGCCTCAGCCATAAGTTCATAGGAAGCCTTCCTTTCTCTCACAAGAGCTGGAAGAAACGCTTCTTCTTCATGAGGCTACCCGAGCTCCCCTTCTGCCCAACCCACTGGAGAGAAGACCTACCCCCTCTCCCGAAACTAGGCAAATGCCAACAAGATTCGGGTACCAGTGGGTCAGAAGCATCCTCGCTGGTATGGAGTTCCACGGCCCCAACTTGATGCAGTGTAAAGTGTTGGTGCAGACAGCACCCAAGTCGAACCTGTGTTTTGATAATGGCGAAAGAGTTTAAAAGTTAAGATGTTATGTTTATCTAACATGCTACTTGAGTGTGCAGATTGAAAGTCCTAGCGAAGGACTGCTAGGCACCTAGCGAAGGAATGCTAGGCATTGAAACCCTAAGAACCAGCGAAGGGCTGCTGGGCACCTAGCGAAGGGCTGCTAGGAGCCAAAGACCTGGCGAAGAACTGCTGGGCACCAGGCGAAGCACTGCCTGGAACTAAAGACCTGACGAAGGACTGTTGGGCACCAGGCGAAGGACTGCCTGGAACTGAAGACCTGGCAAAGGACAGCTAGGCACCTGGCGAAGGACTGCTGGGCAAAAGTCCAACCGGAGGAGCCAGTTGGCATCAGGTAAATTCTCCAGAGAGGAGTAGGTGAGGACGCGTTCCCCGTCGAGGGAACAATAGGCGTCGGTTCGATCTAGGGCTTCATTTTGGAGACCCAAAGTCAGAACCAAGACAGCTAAGGCTGTATAAACCTAATACTTTATTGCTTTATATTGTTTTGGACTAACCCTGGATGCAGGACTGAAGGAACGTGTTTCTGCAGCTCAGAATGCCCAAAGGAGAGATGCAAGTAGCTGAGTAGGGCCCCCCCAGTGTCCCGGGCGCCCCCAAGACCAATACAAAACAAGTTAAGCAAAGAAGAGCTTCGGTAGCTCACTCGGCGGGGCGCCCCCGTGCTCCCGGGCGCCCCCATGCTCCCGGGCGCCTCGGATGGTCAGGGCACCCCGGGCTCAAGCTAACGAAGTGGATCAACTCAAGCCAGCAAGAAGCCAGCGGATCGAGTCAACCCGAGCGCCCCCGATCAAACCTCAGCCCGATCCTGGAGGGATAACGGCTGACCGAGAGTTGCTCGGATCGATTGACACGTGGGGGGCGCCCCCAACGTTCTGGGCGCCCCAGGAGGCTATAAATAGCCCCTCGACCCCAAGGCTTCAATGAACACTTCTTCTAATGCCAATACGCTCTTCTGCTCAAGCGCTCTGCTCCGGAAACCTCCCAACTTGAGATATAAGTGCCGACGACGTCCCTCTGCTCCTAAGTACAATCCACACCGGACATCGGTAACGAAGAGTCAATTTTTAATTGTATTCTTACTGTACTTACTACTGTACAACTGTTTGTAAGATTTTGCGCGATTATAGTATTGCTCGTAGTAAACGGTCAACGACCGTGGGCCTTGGAGTAGGAGCCGACCGCGACTCCGAACCAAGTAAAATCTTGGTGTCTGTGTGTTGTGTTTTAATTTCTCCTCTGCGTATTCTCTTTTCAATCCGAAAATGATTTATGATATTCACCCCCCTCTATCGTTTCTCTCGATCCAACAAGTGGTATCAGAGCGGGGAAGCTCAAATTTGGTGCAACCACCAGTTTGAGAATTTTTCGGATTTTCTTCGAATTATTTCTTTTCTTATTTTTCGAATTTTTCTCGTTAATCGAGGTTGGTGCAACACCCCTCGACAAATATTTTTCTTTTACTTCCCGCACTACTAATCCAAGACCAAGTATTGGGATATCTCTTTCTTTTTCTTTTAGTTTCAGATAAATGGCCATGCAAGAGGGCTTCAGCACCGCAAGACCACCGCTCTTCAGTGGGGAGGACTTCTCCTACTGGAAGAGCAGAATGGAGGTCCACCTGGAAACTCAGGTGGACATGTGGATAATCATCTAGTCCGGACTGGAGATACCAAGAAATGCCGACGGAGTACAACAACCCTACACTGAATGGGACGCTGCACTCAAAAAGAAAATTGAAGCCGATGCCAAAGCGACCCAAACCCTCCAATGCGACTTAACAAAAGAGGAGCTGAACCGGGTGGGTCCATTCAACAGCGCCAAAGAACTCTGGGGTAAGCTGATCGAACTACACGAAGGAACCTCCGACACCCGAATCAGTAAAAGGGATCTTCTCCTGAACAAGCTGTACACGATCAAGATGAACGACAACAAAACAGCAGCTCAGCTCCACACTAGAATTCAGGAGCTGATGAACGGTCTACACACCATTGGTCACAAGGTAGAAAATCGTGACCTAATAAGGTATGCCCTTAACGCTTTCCCAAGAAACACCTTGTGTACATTTATGGTAGATGCTTACAAAGTTTCTAGGGATCTTTCCAAAATCAAGTTAGATGAACTTTTTTCTGAACTCGAATTACATGAGCAAACTAACTGTAATCTGGCCGAGAAAGGTATTGCCTTTGTTGCAGGTAAAACTGGAAAGACAATCAAGAAGAAGGCTCAACCTACACCCGAGTCTAATTCAGATTCAGACTCAGAAGAAAGCGAGGGAAATCGGCCTAAGTTGGTTCGGCTAGCCCGGGACTACTACAAAGAGCTAAAATACCAGACCAACAGAAGAAAAGTCAGCTGAAGAAAGGAAGAACCAGTTGAACCCTCAAATGAAAAGAACAAACCTAACGTGACCTGTTACGAGTGCAAGAAGAAGGGTCACTACAAGACGGAATGCCCCAACCTAAAGGAAACAAAGAAGACAAGAAAGAAGAAGGCACTTCAGGCAACGTGGGACGAGTCCTCCTCCTCCTCTGAAGAAGAAATCCCACAGTCGAACCTGCTCGCACTAACCGCCTCAGAAGAAATCGAGACCGAGCTAGAGTCAGAACCGGATGACGGCGAACTCACCTTTTCAGAAAATGGCGAAATAACTGTAAGTGGTTTTACGAGAATTCAATTATGCGAATTAATTTCCTATCTTTCTCAAGATTTGGCGAAAGCTAAACTCCGAGTCGAATCTCTCCGACAGGAAGTAAAACTCCTGAAAGAGAGAGCAGACTCTGAACCCTTAACTGAGAAGGTTCAAGAAGGAACCTCTGCTCAAGTTGAAAAACTTGAATCAGAGAACTCTTTCTTGAAAACTCAAGTTAAGGATCTTAGAGCTGCCTTAGAACGATTCACTTCAGGTTCCAAGGGTCTTGATATGATTCTTGAAAAATAGAAGTCGGTTCTAAATCGATCCGGACTAGGCTATAGAACCAAATCTAGACAAAGATCCTACTATGCTGTACAGAACCAGTCCAGACCTAAAGTTCAGGCATGGGTACCCAAACTGTGCCTGAACAATTAAACTGGATCAAATCAGTATTGGAT
This sequence comes from Boesenbergia rotunda, assembly GCA_024364735.1. Taxonomy (NCBI): domain Eukaryota; kingdom Viridiplantae; phylum Streptophyta; class Magnoliopsida; order Zingiberales; family Zingiberaceae; genus Boesenbergia; species Boesenbergia rotunda. The sequence goes on from JAGFNQ010000441.1 coordinate 751,978, forward strand.
CCCTAAGGACAAGATTCACATCTTGCCAAACCATTATCGTGGTTTTAGTCCAGGGGGAGCCAAATTAAAAATAATATTTATTGTTAGATAAAATTCAATCTTTGTTTGCAAATTGCATGATTGCTTGTTTACTTAATTCCTGCAATTTACCATGCTTAGACTTAGGAATGGTTAGTTTAAGGACTGAACCAACTTAACTAAAATTTGAATAACATAGTATTGGGTGGCGGTGAGATGATAGTACGTTAGAGAAGCTAATTCTAATAAGGTCAAGTATTCTCTACTTGGTCTCTTTAGACTGGTGAAACTAGCCGAAGCTACTGATCCAAGATCCAAACTAGTTAGACTAGAATATTTTAAAAAATAATTTTGAAAATGAAATTTCATTAAAAGGCTTTGTCAAGGAAAGGGTTGATGATCCAATAAGGCTACGGCCAAAGAAGGCCTAGTGCCTCGCCAAGACCTGGAAGCTAATTTTTGAAATTCAAATTCAAATTATTCTTTGTCAAATTTGAATCTAACACAAATTTTTAGTTAATTATAGAATCAAACATTTTTTTACTCAAAATCAACGGTTTCCAAAATTAATTCAATTTTTTTCAAAATAAATCATAATTTTTCAAAATAACTCTATCTACCAAAACCTGTCTCACAAAACCCATAAGGCAAACGTCATTGATAATCCTAGATTGGGTGAGACGGTAAAATTTAGCTTAATTGAAATTCATTTAATACCTGCATTGCTGTTTAAGTACAAACATTAAATCCTATAGTTTAGAATGACATTGAACTAATACTAGTCAAACCATGGTCAATGTAGTCAAACCATGGTCAAAGTAGTCAAACCATAGTCAAAGTAGTCAAACCATAGTCAAAGCAGTCAAACCATAGTGAAATGGTCTACAAAACAATTAAACCATGGTCAAATGGTCTACAAAACATTAATCTTGTCAACTCCAACCCAACCCGGGCGCCCGTGACTCATCGGGCGCCCCCATCTCTCTTTCTCTTCAATCAAGGCAGAAAAACTGCCATGTTTACCTAACTGGGGCGCCCCGGCCCTTGCGGGCGCCCCCAGGACCGGTCAAAGGCAGCAAACTGCCATCCCAGCCTAACCGGGGCGCCCGGGCTACCACGGGCGCCCCCAACCTGCATCAGAACACTGCCAAAGGCAGAAGCCCTGTCCCAGGCGCCCGGGAGCTACCGGGCGCCCTAGCCAAAACGCCTATAAAAGGCCACCCGAATCTCCTCTTCTTGCCACAACCAAAACCTTTCTCCTTTCTCAACTCTTCTCCTTCCAAGGCAACCAAGTGACTCTCTTGCTCCCTCAACTTCAACCATGCCTCCCCGAGCGGCCACTCGGTATAATTTTCATTTCCTTTTTCTTACGCATTTACATTTATTTTTCTTAAATTCTTTCTTCTAAATGCATGCTTCATAACTTAGAAAACGCCGAGCAAACCAAGCGAACCCCGGTACCGAACCTAGTCCCGATTCTAGGTTCCCAACTTTAGAACTTTGTAATAGGTTTACTCAAACCACATACAAACCCATAAAAACTAGTTATCTCAATAGACAATTCTTCACCCAATCTTGTCCCTCGGCAATGAATGTTATAAATTTTTACCAACTCGATAACCTCGTATTCTGCACTCATCCTATTAATACAACCTTATGTGCAGAATTCTATAATAATATAGTCAGACAAGATCAGCTCAGCTTTGTCACCACAGTCCAAGGGATGCCTCTAACCATCACGCCTTCCTTACTTAACCGATTTCTTGGACTACGATTCTCTCAGTCCACCTTTTGTTGCTATCCTCCTAGGGATCCTCCATTTGATGCTCCCTACTCTCACATTACCCTAGACACTCTCCACTCCAACTTCTATAGGGAAGCTAGAAATCTTGTAGCTAGACGATTTCAGTCCGTTGACCTTCAGGTCTAGTGTTAGTAATATGAGAGAAGTGTCCTAAGGCAATCACCTTATGATTGTAATAATTTACTTTAATAAATGAATATTCACTATTTGAGTATACATGTTCATGTATTTGATTGAGATCTTAAACTCATTTACTGAATGTCCGTAATACAATTCACAGCATGAGAGAATTTGTGATGAATTCACAACTAGTGATTATCTCTACATGTGCAATTGTGAAGTATTGAAATTGTCCCTAATCGATGAATTGATTGATACGGACACTATCAATTCTGTTGAGACTAGCATGGGTGATTCTCTAATCAGCTGATTCTCACTGGCTGGTGACATTGGGATGTCCGGAGATAAACATGAATGCTAGTTAAGGGAACTAGTTCATTGGAGTGACTAGCTGTAAAACTTCATATGGTAATCTGCATATAGATATGTCAATGAAAGTTATTACTGCAGCTTAAGTGCGATGTTCCTTTGACTTGCGGTGTTCAAGTCATCTTGGGCATGGAGACTTATACTTAGACATCTTAAGAAAGCATCTCCAAGGAGGTGTGGACCCAGGATGGTTAGGTATAAGCCGAAGTGACCGAAGATGTTTGAACAGCCTACAATGGATTCACCACTCCTTGCGAGGAGATGTATACCCAAGGCCTATCGTCGGATTGTTACTCGAAGTCTCTGGCCAGAGCATGACATGTTCAGAGTATGAATCTCTGAAATACATGAGAGTAATTAGAATCCGTTGGACGAGAAAGACATTACTTGGGCTAGGTGTGACGTAGTCAGCCTAGTGGGGACTGACACACATAGACCATGTCCTAACCAAGTGGGTATAAGATGGTGAAGGGAATGAGGCACGATTCATTAAAGTTGCTAAAGGATTTCAGAATTATTTCTGAAGTCAACCGTTGATCTTTCGATTAATTGGGGATCATGATGTACTACTAGGTGCCACTCATAATCATTCTATGATTGGTTAATTATAAACGGCCAACATAAATCGAAAGCCTATTTAGTCACACGCACTACGAGTGATCCGAGGGATTTAAAACGAGTTGAAAATTGGATTTTTCGATCAAGAGAGATAAGTCGAATCTGAATTTTTCAGAGACGCATCGGAAGCATAAAATGACTAAGTCTTTTGAAGACTTATTGGACGAATTAAATGAGTTTAATTCGTACGGTTTCGGCTTGGGTTTGGCCGGCCAAAGAGGGTCCCCACCCTCTTTGTTTGGCTGGCCACAATAAAAGGGGAGAACCAAATTGTTTGGTTCAAATTATAAAATCAACCGCGCGTGGTTTATTTTATAAAATTATGGATAAAGAAATTTATATAAAGAAATTTATATAAAGAGATTTATTTTTCATGGAAATTAAAATGAACCTTGGATTGGTTTATTTTATTTTATAAAATCAATAAAGGATTAATTTACCATGATAAAGAAATTTATATAAAGAAATTTATATAAAGAAATTTCTTTCCATAATAAAAGGGGAGACATGGTTGTTTTTATTATAAATTAAGTTATAATAAAAACTTGGCATAATGGAATAATTCATAGAAAAATTTATAAGTTAAATTTCTTATGAAAATTTATTCCGTTAAAAGGAGACTTAGCAATTAAGAGGCTACTATATAAAGGTACCAAGGCAATGCTTGGAAATCAATCCAAGAGATCAAGGATTCTTGCCTAGCCTCTCTCCCTCTCCTTCTCTCTCTCTCCCTCTTCTAGTGCCGCCGGCCCTAGAGCCCTCCCCCTTTGCCATGAGCTTCTACCACCAAGAAGAGGCCGAAGAAGAAGAAGAAGCGGGCGCGACTCCTTCCTTCCTCCCGGAATCTTGATTCCGTTCTACATTTGGTGGTTAGTCTTTCCATCTCTCTCTTGGTATTCTTGTCGTGCCTTTGAAGAATCTAGTAGTTCTTGTCGGCACGAAACTCGTGGCTTTGCGAAGTCATCCCGAAGAAAACTCGGCGTGGACGCGAATAGAGGCGGAGCTTCCAAGGGACGCTACGGTTGGATCTCGTCCCTTTCTACGAGTTACGCTAGGTATTAAGTAACTTAGTTAACTTTCTGCAAAATTTTAAATGTATCATCATGTCTCCACAACATAAGGTTGCATGCTAGATACGTGGTTAAAATAATTTGAGAAATTATTTATGCTAAACCTTCCGCTGCACGTAATTAAATTTTAAAATTATGAACCCGTATCCATGTCAACATGCACCCGGTCCCAACAGTGGTATCAGAGCTGGTTAGTGTTCGACATAATCATATAATTGTTTTGCGGAAAACTTTGTCATGATCTCAATTTTGGAAAAATTTTCAATTATGAAAACTTTCCAATTATGATAAATTTTAGATTTAGGAATTTCAAAGTTTGGAAATCCTCATGAAATTTCGCAAACTTTTAAAATATCCTTGTTTCTAAAATTTTATGATAATTTTGAGAATTTTCCATTTTTGGAAACTTTCCAATTTTGGAAATTTCCTATTTTGAAAATTTTCCAATTGTGGAAATATGTAAGTTTTCTTTGTACCAGAAACTTACAATTATTCTGAAAACCTATTATGAAATCTCACAATTTTGGGCACTTTCTTACAAGAAAGTCTAGACAAATTTATGGATCATTAATTGACAATTAAATTCGAATTGGTTTTAAATTATTAACAAAATTCTTTATTTTGGATTGAGCCTCGGGGAGCCGTCCAATTTAAAGTTAGTTGTTGTAATTTAATTTCCTATTTTGAATAAAATTGTCATGTTTAATTTGGTTACGCCTCAGGGAGCGGACCAAATTAGATTTACAACAAATTCTTTTTTTTTTGGGTATCTGAGCCTCGGGGAGCCACCCAAAGAAAATAATTTGTTGTAATTAATAAATCCATAAATAAAATATGTAATCAAATCTTGGAAATTTTGAGGTGATTCTCAAACGATAATTTCCTTATTTGATTTAAGAGGTGATGCTCTTACATATTGTTGTCTCCAAAATTAATTAGGAAAATAGTTTCCTATAGAGTTTTCTTAAATAAGATTTTCATGAAAATAATATGTGGTTGAATTAAGGGAATCTGTCTCTTAATTTAATAAGATTTGATTTAGAGAAATCAAAGTCTTAAACATATTATTTCCGAAATTGATTATGACAATTTAGGAAATTATTTCCCAAAACAATTCCTTGAATAAAATATGAAATTAGAATTAGGAAATCCGGTTCCTAATTCAATTAATGGGACTTGATAAATTAAGTCACATACATACTTTATTAAGGAAATCGTTAGTACATGACATAATTATATGTCATGAATGTGCTTAGAAAAGAAAGGATGAGACCCAAAACCCCTTACAAAATATTAAGGCCGACACCTTCCATTAATATGGTTAGAACCGGAGTTTTGTTTTTCGTTTGGGTTGATGGACACATCCATGCCCGGCTTGAACCTCAACATGTTCAAACCATGGAATTAGTTTATGATTAATATAGTTGGAGTCAGAGGTCAATCCTTAGTTTTGGTTGTTGGACACATCCAAGCCTGACTAAACGGTTAAATGAGCTCCAACCATATTAAAACTATTTCTTGATTAATGGGTCAGCCTTAAGCTTGGAGCATCGATTTGTTGTGCCACAGCCAAGGTCGATGTAAAGAGAGGTGCAGTTGGGTGCTATGTATATTGTTGCATACTTGTTAATGAGTTAACAACCCAATGATTTATGCAAACATTCAATTAGTTGATAGTATAAAGTGATAGTTACATATATGTGATATGTAATCAGTATAATTACCTACCTTCATAGCTAAGAATAACTTGATGGTCACAGCCATGGTTGTTCTTATCTATGGTTGGATATCAACCTATTTGGAGATGTTCCTACGATCTCCCGAATTGATAAAAAGGGTTATTCAATTTGAAAAATAAATAGGATTTAATTAATGTATGTTGATGCTGTTGGATCGAGAAAACCGATAGAGGGGGGGGTGAATATCGGAAAACTTTCGGATTTGAGTAAGAGTAGGTACGCAGCGGAAATTAGAAAACAAGACACAGAGACACAGTCGATTTACTTGGTTCGGAGCCTGTGTCGACTCCTACTCCAAGGCCCACGGTCGTTGACCGTTTACTTTGGGCAATTCTATATAGGCGCAAAAAGGTTTACAGAATTTAATTACAAATATAAGTGCAGTAATTAAAAAGAACACTCTTCTTTACCGACGTCCGGAGTAGATCAACTTTTTCGGAGCAGCGGGACGTCGTCGGCTCGAGTCGGAAAGTATCCGGAGCAAGGCACGAGCGTAGAAGAGCTTTGAGGCGTTGAGAGAGTTGTTGTTGTGAAGCCTTGGTCGAAGGGCCTTTATATAGGGCCTGGGGGCGCCCGAGACGTCGGGGGCGCCCGGGACGTCGGGGGCGCCCGGGACGTCGGGGGCGCCCCCACGTGGCCTTTGATCCGTCAAAGTCTCGGTCGCGTCTGATCCTCTGGATCCGCTTTGACCGGGGCGCCCGGATTGACCTGGTCAAACCTTATCTTCTGGCTTCGAAGGCTTTTGGTTCGAGGTATGCGCATGGGGGCGCCCGGGACGCTGGGGGCGCCTAGGAGTAGCGGGGGCGCCCGGGAGCACGAGGGCGCCCCGCCCAGCAGCTGTTCGAACCCTCTTTGCTTTGATTTCTTTTGTATGAACCTTGGGGGCGCCCGGGACACTCCGGGCGCCCTACTCAGCCTTGCCTCTCTCCTTTGAGGCTTTCTGAGCTGCAGACACACATTCCTTCGGTCCTGCATCCAGAGTTAGTCCAAAACACAATAAAACAATAAAGTATTAGATTATACAGCCTTAGCTGTCTTGGTTCTGACTTTGGGCCTCCAAAATGGAGCCCTAGGTCGAACCGACGCCTACTGTTCCCTCGACGGGGAACGCGTCCTCACCTACTCCTCTCGGGAGAAATTACCTGATGCCAACCGCTCCTTTGGTTGGACTTTTGCCTGACGGTCCTTTGTCAGGTCTTGGATGCCGAGCTGTCCTTCGCCCGGTGCCTAGCATTCCTTTGCTAGGGCTTTAGTCCCAGGCTGTCCTTCGCCTGGCGCCTAGCAGTCCTTCGCTAGGGCTTTGATGCTGGCAGTCCTTCGCCAGTTGCCTAGCAGTCCTTCGCTAGGGCTTGGATGCTGGCAGTCCTTCGCCAGTTGCCTAGCAGTCCTTCGCTAGGGCTTGGATACTGGCAGTCCTTCGCTAGGTGCTTAGCAGTCCTTCGCTAGGGCTTGGGTACTGGCAGTCCTTCGCCAGGTGCCTAGTAGTCCTTCGCTAGGGCTTTTTCTGCACACTCAGTGAACAACGTTAGATCACAAATAAACTTAACTTTGAATCCTTATATCAAAACCAGGTTCGATATGGCGCTTCCTGCACCAACAATCTCCCTCTTTTTGATTATGGCAACACAATTCAAAGTTAAGTAGAAAACTGTTAAGAACATAATGTAAAAATGACGTATAGCAATAAAAACTTTATAACATTTACTAACACAAGGTATGATTTAAAAAACCTCATAAAACCCTGAGTACTTGTGTTATAAAATACTCAACTAAGATTTGAAAAAAAACCTTTAATTCTCATACTCCCCCTAAAACCCTGAGTACTTGTGTTATAAAATACTTAACTTTGACCTTTCCTCCCCCTTTGACATATATCAAAAATAAACATGGGTGAACAAGGTATCTAATAGGGAGGTTTGAGTTTTACCAAAAATAAGTTTTTGACAAGGTGTTTAAAAAAAAAGAGTAAAAGCAAGCCTAAATTTTGTGAAAAGCTTTAAAAAAAAATTACTTAGGCAAAATTTTGAATCCAAATTTCCCTAAAAAATTTCAACTTTGAGAATTGGGAAAACTTTGTTTTAAAAGAATTTGCACACTTAGAAGAATATACTTGGAAATACTTTGTAAAAACAACAAAATCTTTAAGAATTTTCTAGACAAGTTTTCACCTAAAAACTTTACTTAGGAACATTTGCCAATATTTAAAAGTTTTTGCTCAGACAAATTTTGTTTACTAAGAAAAATTTTACTTAGGAAAATCATGTACTTAAAAAAAAATTAACACACTTAGAATTTTTCTTTTTGAAAAGGAGAAAAAAAATTCCTTTCTCTATTTCTTGCTCTCCCCCTTGGATATAAATATATCAATAAAGAAATATATTTTAAAATAAGTTTTAAGAGAAAGTTTGTGTATCAGAGCCTATGAGTTTTTAAAAAAACACTTAGTGTAATTCTTGAAAGCATAGCAAAAAAAGCTTAAATTCCACTATTGAAATCGAAAAAAATATTCGTACTTTGTAAACATTAGTACCTTGGAAAGTAATAGTACTTTTGAAAAATAGTAGTACTTTTGAAAGATGTTCTGCATATTTTGAAAAATATAAGTACTTTTGAAAAATATTATGTATTTTTGAAAAATATAAGCACTTTTGAAAAATATTATGCATTTTTGAAAAATATAAGTGCTTTTGAAAAGTTTTAATATTATTTTCAAAAGTATTCTAAAGTCAAGCAAAATTTTGAAAATGATAGTATATATAAGCAAAAAGAATATAAGCAAAATTATAAGTACTTTTATTTTGAAAGAATATTTATTTATGTTTTCAACAGGATTTAAAAGGTGCAGTGCATGAAAACATATAATTTGAAAAATTATTTGTCAGTTTAATAATTCTTTTAATTTAATCTCCCCCTGAGCTTGACCCAGTCCTAGGAAGCTTGTTGACTACAAGCGATCTTCCTCTGAGTCATAAGGTTTGACTCATATTATAAGAATTATCTAATAATTTAAACAAATAGTTAGAATTAATTTCTTTCGATTTAGACTCCCCCTAAATTTGACACTTCCTTGGAGTCCTTGTAGATCATGAAGTAGTGGACCTTCCTCAATGTCTTTAGGGTTTACCAAAATCAAAAGAATAACTTTTAAAGTATGATAATTTTTAAGAAGATAATTTTTGAAAACACGACTTGAAATGATAGCACAGTTTTCGAAAATCATGATGATAATTATTTAAAGAGTAATATACGAGGTTTTTGAATCAAATTTTTGAAAACCTTATTTTGAGATGTTACTAAATTTTAGAGCATAAGATTTTTGAAAAAAAATCTATTTTTTTTGAAAAATATTAAAAGAAAACTCCCCCTGTATCCGACACAGTCTAACTTTTATCTAAATTCCTTAAGGGATTTCAGTGTTGACCATGTTTGACTATGTTGACTAAGGTTGACTATGTTGCCCAAGTTTTAACCAGTTGACTATGTTTGATTAACAAAAAAACTTAGATTCTATTTAAAATGAGTCTATCATGAAATTCAATAATAAAGGGACGAAAAAGTAGGCACAGTAAACTGAATTAATTTGACAAATAGAGACAATTTTGAATAACTTTTGAAAGTATATTTTATTTGAAAGGGTAGTGAGTTATGCATTTAGGTCCTAGATGTCTCACCCAGTTCTACATGATCAAGCATGTTAACCTTAAGGGTTTTTGTGAGACAGGTTTTAGTAGAAGATTTATTTTGAAAAGACCATGAATAATTTTAAAAAGTTAAATTAATTTTTTAAACACAATTTAAATTTATTTTGAAAATAGATATTTGAATCTAAAATTAACTGAAAATTTGTGTTAGATTCGAATTTAACAAAAAATAATTTGAATTTGAATTTCAAAAATTGGCTTCCAGGTCTTGGCGAGGCACTAGGCCTTCTTTGGCCGTAGCCTTATGAGATCATCCACCCTTTCCTTGACAAAGCCTTTTAATGAAATTTCATTTTCAAAATTATTCTTTGAAAAATTTCTGGTCTAACTAGTTTGGATTTTGGATCGGTAGCTTCGGCTGGTTTCACCAGTCTAAAGAGACCAAGTAAACTTGATCTTATTAGAATTGGTTTCCCCAACGTACTATCATCTCACCTCCACCCAATACTATGTTGTTCAATTTTCAATTAACTGATTTAGTCCCAATCCTAATTCTAAGCAAAAAAAATAAAACACATAATTAAAACAAACAATTGTCTAAATAAGGTCACAATTGGAGTAATACTCCGGATTTTCGAAATCAGCAAGATTATGAATTAAATTTTCTAACTTATTGACCTTATGTTTTAGGGTTTCATTTTCTTGTTTCAATTTTCTGAAATTTGTTTTAATTAAGTTACATGAATCAATCACATTATTCAAGGTAAATAACGGATTTTCAAATACTGTAAATTTACCTTTGTTGATTGTTTGTTCGGCATTCTTGGTAGCTCTTTTATCTGTGCATTCACTTTTGTAATGCCCGAACTCCTGGCACTTGAAGCATTGAATGCGACTTTTGTTCTTTCGTGCTTTTGGAACTGATTCCTTTGTCGCCGGTGGTGTAGACCAAGTCTTACGAGTAGGGCACTGATTTTGGTAGTGCTCTCTCTCCCTGCATGTGTAACAGATTACATGATTAAAATTTGAATTTACACTTTTACCTTTTGGTTCTTTATTGGGAATCTCCCCCTTGATTCTTGCCGCCTCGGATCTAGGCTCATCTTCTGATTCTGTGTCTGAGTCGGACTCGGGTACTGGTTGAAGCTCCTTCTGTGGTGGTTCTTTAGGAGTTTTCCCTGCAATAAAATTTACACCTTCCTCGACCATTATAGTATCTGTTTGATTATTTAATTCTAATTTTGAAATGAGTTCGAAATTGGTCACCGTCTCAGTCAATTCGTCGTCTAATTGTGGTTCGATTTTGGATTCGAGTTCAAACTCTGACTCGGCTGTTTGTGTTTGGACTGAAAGGGCAAGATAATTTACCTGATCTTCTTCTTTATTTGAGATCTCTTGATGAAGATTAATCAATTTTTCCCAGATTTCTCTAGCACATCTGCATGGACCTACTATCTCGAGTTGCTCCTTGGTTAGGCCACATTGCAGGATTGCAGTTGCTCTTGCATCGGTCTCAATTTGGTTGAGGGTGTGTTCATCCAATTTGTCCCACTCGATGGATGACTCATCTTCTACGGGAAACGAGAATCCAGTTTGGATGATCTGCCATAACTCCATGTGGGCCTTCAGAAGGGACTCCATTTGACATCTCCAAAACGTCAAGTTCTCGCCGGAGAATAGTGGTGGACGTGCACTGTTCCACTCTTGGTTGGCCATTTAATATAAATTTTGCACACAAACAAAATAACAAAAAATTATACCAAGACTTGGTCTTGGATTAGTAGTGCGGGAGAGAAAAGATATAGCCCAACAAAAATATTGCACGAATTTCGAGGTAAAATGATAATAACAAATTATGACAAATTTTGAAAATATTAATTTTGTCAATTCTAATTAATGATGAAAAATTAAGAATTTTAATGTTAAAACAAATTTGCTAGAATTAAGATAGCACGAATTTTGAGAAAAAAATATTAAAATAATAATAAAAAAAGTTTATGACAAATTTTCAGAAATTGTTCGTTTTATCAATTTTGAGTTTCAGAAATTGTCCGCCCACAGATATTTTTTAAATTAAAATAAAAGGCGGAAAAATATCGAGTGGTGTTGATTAACAAAAGGAAAAGAAATAAAATAAAAAAATTCGTAAATCCGAAAAACTTTCAAACTGGTGGTTGCACCAAGTTTGAACTTCCCCGCTCTGATACCACTTGTTGGATCGAGAAAACCGATAGAGGGGGGGTGAATATCGGAAAACTTTCGGATTTGAGTAAGAGTAGGTACGCAGCGGAAATTAGAAAACAAGACACAGAGACACAGTCGATTTACTTGGTTCGGAGCCTGTGTCGACTCCTACTCCAAGGCCCACGGTCGTTGACCGTTTACTTTGGGCAATTCTATATAGGCGCAAAAAGGTTTACAGAATTTAATTACAAATATAAGTGCAGTAATTAAAAAGAACGCTCTTCTTTACCGACGTCAGGAGTAGATCAACTTTTTCGGAGCAGCGGGACGTCGTCGGCTCGAGTTGGAGAGTATCCGGAGCAAGGCACGAGCGTAGAAGAGCTTTGAGGCGTTGAGAGAGTTGTTGTTGTGAAGCCTTGGTCGAAGGGCCTTTATATAGGGCCTGGGGGCGCTCGGGACGTCGGGGGCGGCCCCCACGTGGCCTTTGATCCGTCAAAGTCTCGGTCGCGTATGATCCTCTGGATCCGCTTTGACCGGGGCGCCCGGAGGGCTCGAGGCGCCCGGAGGGCTCGAGGCGCCCGGAGGGCTCGAGGCGCCCGGAGGGCTCGAGGCGCCCGGATTGACCGGGTCAAACCTTATCTTCTGGCTTCGAGGGCTTTTGGTTTGAGGTATGCGCATGGGGGCGCCCGGGACGCTGGGGGCGCCCGGGAGCACGGGGGCGCCCCGCCCAGCAGCTGTTCGAACCCTCTTTGCTTTGATTTGTTTTTATGAACCTTGGGGGCGCCCGGGACACTCCGGGCGCCCTACTCAGCCTTGCCTCTCTCCTTTGAGGCTTTCTGAGCTGCAGACACACATTCCTTCGGTCCTGCATCCAGGGTTAGTCCAAAACACAATAAAACAATAAAGTATTAGATTATACAGCCTTAGCTGTCTTGGTTCTGACTTTGGGCCTCCAAAATAGAGCCCTAGGTCGAACCGACGCCTACTGTTCCCTCGACGGGGAACGCGTCCTCACCTACTCCTCTCGGGATAAATTACCTGATGCCAACTGCTCCTTTGGTTGGACTTTTGCCTGACGGTCCTTTGTCAGGTCTTGGACGCCGAGCTGTCCTTCGCCCGGTGCCTAGCATTCCTTCGCTAGGGCTTTAGTCCCAGGCTGTCCTTCGCCTGGCGCCTAGCAGTCCTTCGCTAGGGCTTTGATGCTGGCAGTCCTTCGCCAGTTGCCTAGCAGTCCTTCGCTAGGGCTTGGATGCTGGCAGTCCTTCGCCAGTTGCCTAGCAGTCCTTCGCTAGGGCTTGGATACTGGCAGTCCTTCGCCAGGTGCCTAGCAGTCCTTCTCTAGGGCTTGGGTACTGGCAGTCCTTCGCCAGGTGCCTAGCAATCCTTCGCTAGGGCTTTTTCTGCACACTCAGTGAACAACGTTAGATCACAAATAAACATAACTTTGAATCCTTTGCCAATATCAAAACCAGGTTCGATATGGTGCTTCCTGCACCAACAAATGCATTCTTTATCATTCTTCTCACATAAGCTCAATTTGTATTTCTAAGATAATCACTTGATCATGTCTTCGCTGAATTTGCGCTCCATTTTGGACACCAATAAGCTGACTGGACCAAACTTCATGGACTGGCTTCGAAACCTGAGGATAGTCCTCAAGGCAGAAAAGCTTGCTTATGTCATTGAAGATCATCTTCCCAACCGTCCTCCAGAAGATGCAACTCCAGACCAGTTAGTGGCCTATCAGAAACATGTGACCGATTCTGAACTTGCGAGTTGCATCATGCTAGCCGCTATGGTACCTGAGCTGCAAAAGCAGCATGAGCATATGGATGCTTATACCATCATCTTCCATCTTCATGAGTTATTTGACGAGCAGGCGAGATCCGAAAGGTTCGAGGTCTCCAGACTCCTCTTCACCTCTAAGATGCAGGAAGGCACTTCTGTCTCACAGTTTGTGTTGAAGATGTTGGGGTACATTGAGCGACTGGGCACACTCGGTTTTGCAATGGATCATGAACTAAGTATTGACTTAATTCTGCATTGTTTGCCCAAAAGTTATTCACAATTCGTGATAACTCTCGGATGAACAAGCTGGAGACTACCATTCCTGAGTTGCTCAACCTGCTGAAGACTATAGAGCCTTCTGTAAAGCAGGATCAGAAGACGGTACTGTTAGTTGGTTCCTTGAAGAAAGGTTCTAAGAGGAAGGCCAAAGAACAAAATAAGGGCAAGAAGAAAAAGACCAAAAAGACACCAAAAGGCACTTGCCATCACTGCGGCAAGGAGGGTCACTGGCGAAGAAACTGCAAGGTTTATCTTGAGTCCTTGAAGAAGAAGGCATCCGATGCCCCCATCCTCTTCAGGTATCTTCGTTATTGAATGTCACTCTATTTCCTCAACCACCTGGGTACTTGATACTGGGTGTAGCTCACATATATGTAATGACATACAGGGGCTAAGGAATAGAAGAAGACTCGTCAAGGGAGAAGCGAATTTACGAGTTGGAAATGGAGCAAAGATTGCTGCTGTTGCCATTGGAACATATTTGCTAAAGCTCCCTGCTGGACGTGTCTTAGAATTGGATAATTGTTATTTTGTTTCTTCGTTAATAAAGAACATTGTATCTATTTCATGTTTGAATGAAAAGGGTTATCATTTAACTTTTAGTAACAATTGTTGTTACATAACTTTAAATGGCGTTCTTTATGGGACTGGAACTTTGTGCAATGGTATCTACACGTTAGATTTATCTGGTGACGTTTTCAATATCGAAGTTAGCAACAAACGTGCTCGAATAGATAATCGAATAGACTCCTATACGTGGCATTGTCGTCTTGGCTATGTAAGTAAGAAACGCATGACCAAATTACACCGATGTGGAATTCTGGAATCATTTGAACCCGGTTCATTTGATACATGCGAATCGTGCTTAAAAGGCAAGATGACCAAATTACCCTTTTCCAGAAAAGGTAATCCAGTGGGAGAATTGCTTGGTCTAATACATACTGATGTATGTGGACCAATGTCAACTCTTGCACAAGGAGGCTATAGCTACTTCATTACCTTAATCGATGATCACTCACGATTCGGGTATGTGTTCTTGATGAAACACAAATCTGAAGCTTTTGAGAAATTCAAAGAGTTCAGAAATGAAGTAGAGAAACAGCTTGGCAAAAGTATTAAGATACTTCGATCCGATCGGGGTGGTGAATACTTAAGTCAAGAGTTTCAAGATTATCTTAGGGACAATGGGATATTGTCCCAATGGACTCCGCCGTATACACCACAGTATAATGATGTATCTGAGAGGCGTAACCGAACCTTGATGGACATGGTTAGATCCATGATGAATCATGCAACTCTTCCAAAATCCTTTTAGGGCTATGCACTCAAGACAGCTGTTTATTTGCTAAACAGAGTCCCGACCAAGGTAGTCTCTACTACTCCTTATGAGACGTGGAATAGTAAGAAACCTCACTTAACTCACCTTAAGATATGGGGTTGTCCTGCTTATGTGAAGCGGACTGTATCAGACAAATTGGATGCTAAGTTTGATAAATGTCTATTTATTGGATACCTAAGGAAACAAAGGGTTACCAATTCTATCATCCCTTGGAACAAAAGGTGTTTGTTTCAAGGCATGCTGTATTTCTGGAAAAAGAATTTCTTTTACAAGAAAATAGTGGGAGAGGCATTGAACTTGATGAAGTTCAAGAAACTCCAATAGACATTAAAGAGACACCTAGTCTAGACCCACAACCAATAACTCATAATGATGAGCTATCAGTTGAACCTAAAACAACACCACCTATTCTTAGGTCTGATAGGACACGCAATATTCCAGAGAGATATGAATTTCTCATAAGTGAATCGAACGACGTGTTACTCATAAGCGATGACGAACCTATCAGTTATGAAGATGTTCTGAAAAGTTCAGAAAAGGACAAATGGCTTGAAGTCATGAAGTCGGAAATGGATTCCATGTACGAAAATCAAGTATGGGACTTGGTTAACCCACCTAAAGGGATTAAGCCCATAGGGTGCAAGTGGGTTTTCAAGAAGAAAATCGACATGGAAGGTAATGTTGTTATCTTCAAGGCTAGATTAGTGGCAAAAGGATATCGTCAGAAACAAGGAATTGATTATGACGAAACCTATTCGCCAGTAGCTATGCTTAAATCCATTCGGATGCTCCTGGCCATAGCAGCTCATTATGATTATGAGATATGACAAATGGATGTGAAGACAGCTTTCCTTAATGGAAACCTGCTTGAGGATGTATACATGATACAACCTGAAGGTTTCACATCGGTTGACAAAACCAAAATATGCAAGCTTCGGCGATCCATATATGGACTGAAGCAAGCATCCAGGAGCTGGAACATCCGTTTTGATGAGACAATCAAAGAGTTTGATTTCTCACAAAATCCTGACGAACCTTGTGTGTACAAGAAGGTTAGTGGCAGTGCAGTCGTATTCCTAGTATTATATATCGATGACATATTACTTATAGGAAACGATATATCAGTCTTACAGTCAGTTAAAATTTGGTTGTCCAAATCTTTCTCCATGAAAGACCTGGGAGAAGCAACCTATATCCTTGGGATTAGAATATATAGAGATAGATCAAAACAGTTGCTTGGTCTTTCGCAGTCTACATATATAGACCGAGTGCTAAAAAGGTTTAGCATGTCGGAATCCAAGAAAGGTTACCTTCCCATCAGGCATGGGATCAACCTTTCAAAGTCTATGTGTCCGCGCACAGAAGACGAGAGGATTTGCATGAATAAGATTCCTTATGCATCCGCGATAGGATCTATCATGTATGCTATGTTATGTACTAGGCCCGATGTATCGTATGCTCTGAGCGTCACGAGCAGATACCAGTCTGATCCAGGAATGGATCATTGGGCGGCTGTCAAGACAATCCTTAAGTACTTAAGAAGAACTAAGGATGTGTTCCTAATATATGGAGAAGGAGATATGGTAATACGTGGGTATACAGATGTCAGTTTCCAGACAGATAAGGATGACTCCAAATCTCAGTCTGGATACGTATTTACTTTGAATGGAGGCGCAATAAGCTGGAAGAGTTCCAAGCAAGACACTGTAGCGGATTCTACCACGGAAGCGGAATATATTGCGGCTTCGGAAGCAGCAAAAGAAGCAGTCGGGATCAAGAAGTTTGTCTCGGAACCTGGTGTAGTTCCAACCATTAATGAAGCAATACCGGTTTACTGCGACAACAATGGAGCTATTGTACAAGCAAAGGAACCAAGGTCTCATCAGCGATCCAAACACGTGCTTCGCCGCTATCATCTGATCAGAAAGATTATAAGTAGAAATGATATACAAATTGAGAAAATTCCCACTGAAAGGAATTTAGCGGATCCTTTAACTAATGACTCGCCTCAAAGCAAGTTTGAGGGTCATGTTAGAGCCTGTGGTATTGGATACCGTAGCAATTGACATTAGGTCAAGTGGGAGTTTGTTAGTAATATGAGAAATGTGTCCTAAGGCAATCGCCTTATGATTGTAATCATTTACTTTAATAAATGAATATTCACTATTTGAGTATACATGTTCATGTATTTGATTGAGATCTTAAACTCATTTACTGAATGTCCGCAATACAATTCACAGCATGAGAGAATTTGTGATGAATTCACAACTAGTGATTATCTCTACATGTGCAATTGTGAAGTATTGAAATTGTCCCTAATCGATGAATTGATAGATACGGACAATATCAATTCTGTTGAGACTAGCATGGGTTATTCTCTAATCAGCTGATTCTCACTGGCTGGTGACATTGGGATGTCCAAAGATAAACATGAATGCTAGTTAAGGGAACTAGTTCATTGGAGTGACTAGCTGTAAAACTTCATATGGTAATCTGCATATAGATATGTCAATGAAAGTTATTACTGCAGCTTAAGTGCGATGTTCCTTTGACTTGCGGTGTTCAAGTCATCTTAGTCATGGAGAGTTATACTTTGACATCTTAAGAAAGCATCTCCAAGGAGGTGTGGACCCAGGATGGTTGGGTATAAGCCGAAGTGTCCGAAGATGTTTGAACAGCCTACAAAGGATTCACCACTCCTTGCGAGGAGATGTATACCCAAGGCCTATCGTCGAATTGTTACTCGAAGCCTCAGGACAGAGCATGACATGTTCAGAGTATGAATCTCTGAAATACATGAGAGTAATTAGAATCCGTTGGACGAGAAAGACATTACTTGGGCTAGGTGTGACGTAGTCAGCCTAGTGGGGACTGACACACATAGACCATGTCCTGAACCAAGTGGGTATAAGATGGTGAAGGGAATGAGGCACGATTCATTAAAGCTGCTGAAGGGGTTCAGAATTATTTCTGAGGTCAACCGTTGATCTTTCGATTAATTGGGGATCATGATGTACTACTAGGTGTCACTCATGATCGTTCTATGATTGGTTAATTATAGACGGCCAACATAAATTGAAAGCATATTTAGTCACACGCACTACGAGTGATCCGAGGGATTTAAAATGAGTTGAAAATTGGATTTTTTGATCAAGAGAGATAAGTCGAATCTGAATTTTTCAGAGACGCATCGGAAGCATAAAATGGCTAAGTCTTTTGAAGACTTATTGGACGAATTAAATGAGTTTAATTCGTACGGTTTCGGCTTGGGTTTGGCCGGCCAAAGAGGGTCCCCACCCTCTTTGTTTGGCCGGCCACAATAAAAGGGGAGAACCAAATTATTTGGTTCAAATTATAAAATCAACCGCGCGTGGTTTGTTTTATAAAATTATGGATAAAGAAATTTATATAAAGAGATTTATTTTTCATGAAAATTAAAATGAACCTTGGATTGGTTTATTTTATTTTATAAAATCAATAAAGGATTGATTTACCATGATAAAGAAATTTATATAAAGAAATTTCTTTCCATAATAAAAGGGGAGACATGGTTGTTTTTATTATAAATTAAGTTATAATAAAAACTTGGCATAATGGAATAATTCATAGAAAAATTTATAAGATAAATTTCTTATGAAAATTTATTACGTTAAAAGGAGACTTGGCGATTAAGAGGCTACTATATAAAGGTACCAAGACAAGGCTTGGAAATCAATCCAAGAGATCAAGGATTCTTGCCTAGCCTCTCTCCCTCTTCTTCTCTCTCTCTCCCTCTTCTAGTGCCGCCGGCCCTAGAGCCCTCCCCCTTTGCCGTGAGCTTCCACCACCAAGAAGAGGCCGAAGAAGAAGAAGAAGCGGGTTCGACTCCTTCCTTCCTCCCGGAATCTTGATTCCGTTCTGCGTTTGGTGGTTAGTCTTTCCATCTCTCTCTTGGTATTCTTGTCGTGCCTTTGGAGAATCTAGTAGTTCTTGTCGGCACGAAACTCGTGGCTTTGCGAAGTCATCCCGAAGAAAACTCGGCGTGGACGCGAATAGAGGCCGAGCTTCCAAGGGACGCTACGGTTGGATCTCATCCCTTTCTACGAGTTATGCGAGGTATTAAGTAACTTAGTTTACTTTCTGCAAAATTTTAAATGTATGATCATGTCTCTACAACATAAGGTTGCATGCTAGATACGTGGTTAAAATAATTTGAGAATTTATTTATGCTAAACCTTCCGCTACACGTAATTAAATTTTAAAATTACGAACCCGTATCCATGTTAACATGCACCCGGTCCCAACATCCAGGACTAGGCCCTGTATAGAGTTCTGGTCCGCTGCATCCTACCTTTATCCACCAGGGACGTCGCGACCATGCGACCATTTCACACATTCATATTGTATGCGTTGATCCACCATCTAGACATTAACATTGCTTTCACATGTTCCACGCCATCTTACATGCCTCCAGTGTCACCACTCAGGGTCGGGTACGCACCCCCTTCTGCCACATCATCACCTCCATCCTTCATCACCATGGTCGTAACATTACCGTAGGTGAAATGACCGCGATGACCGATTTCGACGAGATAGGATTTAGGAACTTTTCCCTAGCTGGTATAGAGGTCTCGACTACCGGGGTTCTGTCGTGGAGACACCAACGAGCCGNAAGTCTAATTTGAAGTGGAACCAAGTCAAGTCAAACTTGATTTTGGATTTGGGTCAAGTCAAACTTGCCTTTTATGGACTTTCCATATTTAGCCAAGTCAAACTTGACTTCATTTTTTTTTTCTCCATCTATTTGTTCTTTGTGTGTGACCCTATAGGTTCTTGTAACGTTGGCAATGCTTCTAACCTCTTAGAAACATAAGCAATGAGCGGTATCTAGCAACACATCATTGCTACCCAAGTTACAAGAATGTTGAGATCCAACATCACCAATGTGACTACTAATTATGACTTTCATAATATGTGACAATGTCCTTCTATCGTCGATATCTAGATTGATCTTCTATGAAGCATAGACCGCGTCATCCTCCAATCAATCTATGTGTCTTGAACTCCAAGTAGACTCACTATAATCAAATAAGCTCAATATCTCATATTGCCTTATTTGGGCATGGCCATGCACTTAGTGATCTCACTCTATCAAGACTATGATATCTCTCCCGTCATATAGGAGGGATAGATCCCATCTACATCACTCACATCCCTCCGCATAATTTGTTACATACCCAGTAATCGCCTTTATAGTCCACCCAGTTACGGGTGACGTTTGACGAAACCAAAGTACATAACTCCTTATGTAGGGAACTATGGTGACTTCAGGTCTAAGGACTAATAGTCATACTAATAGTCACATGAGAAAGTATATGACACTCATATAACGATCCATGATACTTTCTCATGGTGGTTCATTCAGTATACATTCTCCAATGCATACTCATGTGTCAACTTGATATCTCATATCCATGACTTGTGAGATCAAGTCATCGTGTTGACCTACATGCTAGTCTCTATGCATTAACATTGTCCCTGAATGTTAATACTTGACTAGGAATAATTAAGAGTAGTGTTCTCTATATCATCTCACTATCGATTCAACCAATCGATTGATATAGATATGAACCTACTACCAAGGACGTTATTACACTTAGTTATTTGGCACCAATATAAGTAAGTATAATAACCATAATCAAATGCCTTTATATATATATATGAAATATGATACAATGAGTCCATACAACAACCATCACATGATTGGCTCTAGGGCTCTCACTAACAGTTGAACCTCAAGGACCTCTTCAGGCACCAAGGTCGAGCTGCAAGGCAAAGTGCGATGAAGAGTCTGATGTCAACCACTATGGTTGAAGGGACACCCGTTAGGGAGCATGTCCTAAAGATGATGGCTCATCTCAATCAGATTGGGGTTCTTGGAGCTGAAATCGATGGAGAATCCCAGGTCGATATCATACTCTAGTCTCTACCGAAGAGTTTTGAGCAGTTCAACCTCAACTATAATATGAAGAAGAAGAATTATACGTTGGGTGAACTGCTAGGAGAACTCCAGGCAGCGGAGGCACTTTTTCTGAAGAACACACATTCCTTAGTAACTCAAAAGGTTTCTAGTTCTGAGCGAAAGGTAGGAAGAAGAAGAAATGAGGAGGGTTCAAGAAGGCAGGTGCATCGCAAGGATCCCGGACTGGTGTGAAGAAGCCAAAGGGCAGGTGCTTCACATGCAAGGAAACTGGGCATTAGAAGGCGGGTTGTTCCCGTCGTAAAAGCAAAGGTATTTCTTCAGCCTTAGTCGTTGAAACATGTTTGGTGGTACTATCTACCAGTACCTGGTGTGTAGATACAGGAGCCACTAACCATGTCTGCAACACTTTGTAGGGGTTCCAGGAAACCTGACGGCTGGCGAATGAAGAAATAATGGTCTACATGGGCAATGCTACAAGGGTAGCAGCAGTAGCAGTGGGAGTTTTTCATTTATCTTTTGAGAAAAATAAAGTGCTAGTTCTGAGAGATTGCCTTTATGTACCTTCATTTAGAATGAATTTAATTTTAGTTTCTAAATTATTCAAGGATGGATATTCTGTTACTTTTGATAATAAAGTTGTTATTAAGAGAAACAGGGAGATTATCTGTTCGGGTACGTTGGTAGGCAATCTGTATACTCTAGAACCAAAATCTCCCACGATGCACACTGAAGTAAATAGCTCATCATCTAACTTGAATAAGAGAAAGGAGCCTTCTAAGATGAATCAGACATATCTTTGGCACCTTAGGCTTGGTTATATTAACCTTAGTAGGATTCAATGGTTGATAGCTGATGGGCCCTTGGGTTCAATAGTGGTGGAGGATCTCCCTACCTGTGAATCCTGCTTGGAAAGGAAGATGACCAAGAGACCTTTCATGGCTAAGGGGTATAGGGCCAAAGAGGTGTTAGAGCTGATTCATTCTGATGTATGTGACCCTATGCCAATCCAGGCTAGAGGAGGCTTTGAATATTTCGTCACTTTCATTGACGATTATTCAAGGTATGGTTACATTTACCTGATGCTCCGCAAGTCTGAATGCTTTGACAAGTTCAAAGAATTCAAGGTTGATGTGGAGAAATATCAAGGTAAAAGTATCAAGACACTACGATCAGATCGTGGTGGCGAGTACCTCTCTGGGGAGTTTAGGAGCTACCTGTCAGAAGCTGGGATCCAGTCCCAGCTAATTGCACTCGGCACACCCCAACAGAACGGAGTTGCAGAAAGAAGGAATATGACACTTATGGAAATGGTTAGGTCAATGATGAGCTATTCAGACTTACCTGATTCATTCTGGGGATATGCTCTGGAAACGACAATGTACATTGTAAACTTGGTTCCATCTAAGTCAGTCCCTTGTACTCCCACCGAACTGTGTAAGCCCAGTCTAGGACATGCCCAGATTTGGGATAGTCCAGCACACGTGCTGAAGGGAGATATTGATAAGTTGGAATCTCGTACGGAGGTACGTCTGTTCGTAGGCTATCCCAGGGGAACGAAGGGTGGTCTGTTCTATAGTCCTAAGGACCAGAAGGTAATTGTTAGCACAAATGACAGATTCTTGGAAGAGGACTATATGATGAGCCATAAGCCAAAGAGTAGACTAATTCTAGATTAGTTAAGGGGGGACATTTCGACATCAGGACCAAGTGTACAAGAGGACACACCACATGTTACTGCACCACGTGTCACTCAGGACACACCAGTAGTACCTCGTCGTAGTGGGAGGGTTGTGAGACAGCTTGAAAGGTACATGTTTTTGGGAGAGTCTTCGGACTTGATCCTGGGAAAACATGAACCGGATCCCTGGACCTATGACGAGACCCTCCAAGATAAAGATGCAGATTATTGGCGAAGGGCAATGGAATCCGAGATAGAATCAATGAATTCTAACCATGTCTGGGAGCTAGTAGAACCACCAAATGGAATAAAAGTCATTGGATGTAATTGGATCTACAAAAGAAAGAGAGGATCAGACGGGAAGGTTGAGACCTTCAAAGCAAGGCTTGTTGTGAAAGGGTACACTCAGAAAGAGGGTATCGATTATGAGGAAACCTTTTCGCCAGTAGCTATGCTTAAGTCGATCCGGATTCTCTTATCTATTTCAGCTCATAAGGATTATGAGGTTTGGCAGATGGATGTCAAGACGACCTTCCTTAACGGGAGTCTTGATGAGACCATCTACATGCAGCAACCAGAAGGTTTCATTGCCAAGGGAAAAGAGCATCTAGTGTGTAAGCTTCATCGATCTATTTATGGATTGAAGCAAGCTTCAAGGTCTTGGAACATCCGTTTTGACGAAGTAATCCAGTCATATGGGTTTACTCAAAGTCCGGATGAGTCGTGTGTGTATAAGAGATGTGACAGAAACGTCATGGTGTTTCTTTTACTTTACGTAGATGACATTTTGTTAATTGGCAACAATGTCAAAGTGTTATCAGACGTAAGGGTCTGGCTATCAAAGCAGTTTGATATGAAGGACTTGGGAGAAGCAGCACACATCCTTGGGATCAAGGTCATAAGGGATCGCCAGAAAAGGATGTTGTGCTTATCCCAAGCTTCATATGTTGACACAGTCTTGTCTCGTTTTAGCATGGAAAACTCTAAGAAGGGTTTTCTACCCTTCAGACATGGAGTCCCTCTATCCAAGGAGATGTGTCCGAAGACATCAAAGGAGATAGAGGAGATGAAGGTTGTTCCTTATGCTTCAGCGGTCGGAAGCCTCATGTATGCTATGTTATGTACGAGACCTGATATCTGTTTTGCCGTGGGCATGGTTAGCAGATATCAGAGTAACCCTGGACAGGGACATTGGATAGCGGTAAAGCATATATTGAAATACCTGAGACGGACTAGGGATTATATGCTGGTTTACCGGGCAGACCAATTAGTCCCTATGGGTTATACGGACTCAGATTTCCAGTCAGATAGGGACAAACGTAAGTCTACCTCAGGTTTTGTGTTTACTTTAGGAGGTGGAGCCATTGTCTGGAGGAGTGTCAAGCAGAAGTGCGTGGCAGACTCCACCATGGAAGCTGAGTATGTGGCAGCCTCAGAGGCAGCCAAAGAAGTTGTATGGCTCAGAAACTTCATGATGGACTTGGATGTGATTCCTGGTTTGCCCAGAACTGTCACAATCTTTTGTGATAACAATGGTGCAGTTGCAAACTCGAAGGAACCACGAGCCCATAAGGCGAGTAAACACATAGAGCGCAAGTACCACCTGATACGAGAAATCGTAAAGCGAGGAGAAGTGGCTGTCGCCAAGATTGCATCGGAGGACAACCTGGCAGACCCCTTCACTAAGGCTCTTCCATCTAGAGCTTTTGACAGGCATGTGGAGGGAATGGGAGTCAGATGTATGGCAGTGGGAGAACAACAATGTCTTTAAGTATAAGTGGGAGATTGTAAGATGTGTATACTGAAAGACATGACTTTTATTATATGAACATCTTTTATGAAAAGAGAATCACACTACACTAGGTGTTTGTTTATAATAGTACATACACGAAGTCCCATTGCTTAGCATTGTAGATAACATGGTGTGTGGTGTCACACGGAAGATCATGTTATCAGTGCCTTACTTAGCATAAATAGAGGCTCACAACCTAGATGGAATTGGACAACCCATCGGGATGGTTGTAGTGTAGTCAGGTGTGGTTGGTCTTGACCATAGGACTACACTAGTGTGCTATGAGTACATTGAGTAGGACCGAAACCCGAGGTTATCCGATTTGTACTGACTAGATAATTGGATAGGACCTCAGTTGTTATTATGGAGTACGATCCCTTAATCCCGAAATAATATTGGGCATATATTATTATTATTATTTCTTTGATTTACCAATGAGCGAGATCTATTCTGTTAGATCGACAGACCCGGTAAGTTGGGAAATAATATTAATAATATGATGTGTCGATGATTATTGATGAATCCGTGTCCTGGAGAGTCAGGATGATGATGCCCCCTTGATGAGCTCAAAAGGTTCATCGTGCCAAACCCTACAGGTGGATTTGATCCGGCACGCTGATAAGGTTGAGTGGTACTAATCAAGGATCCAGAAGTTAATTAATTTAAATTGTCAGTAATTTAATTAATTAACGGGCATGCACGATCTTAAACACGGGGGGATGGACGACTCGTAATATGTGGAGCCCATATGAAAATATGGGGGTTGGTGAGGTGAGTTCAATTAGGATCCTTTAGTGGAATGGATCCTAATTAATGGATCGGGTTTGGATCCATTAGCGGGCCAAGAACCAACTCCTCCTCTTGGTCCCTGCCTTAGCCCTATAAATACCCTATGAGATCAAGAAACCAAACCAATTAATCAAACCCAAGAGCCAAGGAAAACCCTCCCCCTCTCCCTCTCTCTTCCTCTCTCGGCGCCGACTAGGGAGAAGGGTTCTCCCTTCGGTTTCCTTGATTCCTCCTCCACCAAGCTTCGGCCGAGACTCAAGGAAGCAAGGTAGGAATCTCTTCTACCTTGCTTGAGGCTCGGGAAGGGCTGAGGAGGCGCCGGCGAGGAGAAGAAGGCGGCGCAAGGGCCACCTTGCGACGGCGGCGCAATAGGGAAGAAGAAGGGGTTTGAGGGCTTTTGTGGCTGAGAAGAAGGCTGTTCCTTGTCTTCTTCTTCTTCTTCATCTTCCTCTCAAGGTGTACCGCTGATCCGGAGGGCTTGGAGCCAGCTCCGGCGGACGGCGGCGCAAAAGGAGGGGAGGAGGTCTCGGCGACGCAAACCCTAGGGTTTAGGGTTTTGCGGCCGGTTGAAGAAGGGGTTTGGTTGGGGCTTTTGGTGATCTCAGATCGTGGTAGATCGTCTCCCACACGACGTCCACAAAGGGAGGGACATAAGGTAGAAGACCGCGAGGTGATCGGAAAGGTATAATTTCCATAAGCTCCTTTGTATTTCCTTATGTCATACATGTGTTGTGTGGATATGTCTCGTCATTTTATGTGTAAGAATTTTATGTTTTGCTTGAAAAATATATTTAATAAATTTTTAACTGGACCCTGACCATAAATGCAAAAGCCGGCGATCAACTCGTCACCTTTTCCGAGGTCGAACGATTGAGCAAAGTGCAAGGCTAATTTTGGTAATTGGCTTAGTTGCAACTTTGGATTGTTCGATACGGCACGAGACGGTCGATGGGAGACGGCTCTCTTTTCAGATTAAATTTTAATCCGTAGGCATGGAGAGGTTTCTCGGATCAACTAGGTATTCGCTTAGGAAACCCGCCAAGCCATACCCAACAGTAACAAGAAAAGTCGAGATCCGACTAAACCTTTGTGACTATGATAATGTATGACCTTGTCCTTCTATCCTTGATATCTAGATTGACCAATGAGGCATAGACTGTGTCATCCTCGATCAATCTTTGAGTTTCTTGATCCCCGAGTAGTCTCACTGAAACAAACTAGCTTAATATCTCATATTGACTCATTTGAGCATGTCCATGCGTTTTAGTAGTCCTACTCGATCAAGGGGACCCCAGATATCACTCCCGTCATATGGGATGGATAGATCCCATCTACATCACTGACATCCCTCTGCATAATTCATTACATACTCAGTGATCGCCTTTATAGTCCATGCTGTTACGGGTGACGTTTGACGATACCAAAGTACATAACTCCTTATGTAGGGAACCGTAGTGACTTCAGGTGTAAGGACAGTTCATACTAATAGTCATATGAGAAAGTTTATGACACTCATATGACAATCTATGAAACTTTCTCATGGCGGGTCAATTCAGTACACATTCTCTAATGTATACCCATATGTCAGCTTGATATCACATATCCATGACTTGTGAGCTCAAGTCATCATTGACCTACATGCTAGTCTCCATGCATTAATATTGTCCCTGAATATTAATGCATGACTAGGAATAATTTAGTGTAGTGTTCTCTACATTATCTCACTATCGATTCAATAAATCGATATAATGTAGATAAGAACCTACTACACAAGGACATTATTATACTTAGTTATTTTGCACAAATAATAAAGTAAGTACGATAACCAAATATGCCTTTATTAATGATAGAATATGATGCAAAAAATTCCTAGTCAATCATCACATAATTGGCTCTAGTGCTCCTACTAACAATAGTGATATATTGTAAGGCTCCAACAATGCTTCGATAAATCTGTGGATCAAACAGAGTAGGAGAGGATGAAGTTGTAGAGTTGTTTATAGTAATTAGTGTAGAAATTGGACGTGCTCCATCTATTTTGGCACTTTGGAAAAGCCGAATAATGTATTTGGGCTAAAAGTGTCATTGAAGTTAATACCTGATTGTTTACTAAATTCTTTGGCTACAAGTTGAGCTTTATGTTGTTCAAGAGAACCATCGCTTGATGCTTAAGACGAAATACCCATTAGAACCCACAACATTCATTGAGGGAGTGCGCGAAACTAGGCTCCATGTTCTATCATGAAGAAGTGCATCAAATTCTATAGCCATTACACCAGGTCAATTTGGATCCTTGTTCGCTTGTGTAAAATAAGTTGATTCAATAGATTTTGAACAAACCACTAGAGCTCATGGAATATATGTCACTTAAGGGAAGCATACAACGAAGAGTATTATCATCTGAATCACTTGTTGATGGTGATGAGAGAGTAGGCTGACATGGTGATTTTGATGACAGACTTATATTATCTGAGAATTCAGAGCTAGAGAGTATATTATCTTGTATTTGCGAGGTTTCCAATATTGGAGCAGCAACTTGAGGTAATTCCGATGTTATAGGGGAGTTATAAAACAGCTTCGGAGCAGGATCTAGGATACCATCACCTTCGACAATATTAGGCAGCATCAAGAAAGTATCACCTGTATCTAAAGGAGAGATTGAAGAAGCTGCTAAAAAAGTGAATAGAGATTCATCAAAAGTAACATGTCATGAAGTATATATCTGTCCAATAAGCAACGATACCCATGATGCATATTACTATAACCAAAGAAAACACAGTAATAAATGAGAGTCAAGTTTGTATTTAGAGTAGGGCGTAACCATAGATAACATGTGCAACCAAAGATTCGAAGAAAGGTGTAGTCAGCAGTCTGATTATAAAATTTTTCTAAAGGACATTTATGATTGTGTAATGGGATAGGAAGTTGATTTATGAGATATACTGTAGTACAAACAGCTTCATCCTAAAATTTATATGGAACCGATGCATGATGAAAGAGATTTAAGGCAGTTTCAATTATATGTCTCTGTTTTCTCTTAGCAAAGGCATTTTGCTTTGGAGTGTGAGGGCAAGACTCGATAAACAATCCCATAAGAGATAAGATGACAATGAAGAGCTTGATATTCGCCTCCCCGATCAGAAGGAAGAGAGTATTTTGCGATTACAGAATATCATGCCTAATAAATCAGATCTAATTGCTGCATTTCCATTAATTCAATTAAGTCTGATTTATCCATTATTTCTTTTGATTTTAAGTTTTCAAGTTTATTTAATATTTCTATTTTATTTGAATTCTTGTAAGTTTTTTTAATTATAATTTCAGTTTTGATGAATTCATCTTTATCTGCATCTTCATCTTCAGAGTTATATTTAGAATTATTAATGTTATATTATTATCTTCAAAATAAGTAGAATAATTTTTAGAATTACTTATTAAAGTTTCATTATTATGTTCAGAATTAGAAGAATAATTTTTAGGATTACTAATTACTAATTAAAATTTCATTATTATCTTCAAAATTAAAAGAATTATCTTCAGAAATATTAATTAAAATGGAGTATTATCATATAATACTATATTACAAGTGGAGTATTATCATATTTATTAATTAAAATTTCATCTTTATTAACTAGAATCTTATTCTAATCTAATATTAATTAAAAGTGGAGTATTATCTTCAAAAACATTAATTAAAGGTGGAGTATTATCAAATTTATTAATTAAAATTTCATCTTTATTAACTAGAATTTTATTCTTATCTTGGAAATTATTAGAGTTATTATTAATAATTAAGGTTTCATAATTATATTTTGGATTATTCGGATTTTCTAAAAAATTATTTAAAATGTTAGAATTAATTTCTAAATTTATAACATTGATATTAAAGATTAACGAATTAATATTTGATATTTTAATATCATCAATGTATGATTTACATCCATTAACAAATTTATCATGTAGCATTTTGATTTATTATGAAAAAAAATCTAATTTAACAGGAAAATCTACATTAGCAGGGATAAGAGATTGCCTCTCGGGCACCCCCAAGCCCATGGGGGCACCCGGGAGCCATTCAGGCACCCGTATTACTCTTGGGCGCCAGAGAGCCTCTCGGGCGCCCGGGTCCTTTCGAGCACCTAGGATTGATCCCAGGTTGCAGTTTGCTTTCCGCTTTGCCTTTGCCTCCAGCTTCAAGTTGCTGCAAGAAAAGCAAACATCCTAGCCCAACTTATGTATGTCTACCTGACCTACTAGGCGTTGCTTGGAGTTAACCCTCCAAGACTTTACTACCTAAGGTAAACTCCTTAGAGTTTTCCAATGCCTAGCCTCACTCACTAGGACTTTTTACCTTGCCTGGCTTCAGTCACCAGGACTTTTACCCTGCTTCACTCACCAGGATTTTGTTCCCAACCCGCAGTCAGGTCTTCGTGCCTAGCTTCACTCACCGACTTCATCCACCTTACATCACTCACTAGGACCCAACTTCACTCACCAGGATTTCATGCCCAATCCTCGACTAGGAATTAGTGCCCAATTCCTCGAACTAGGATTTCAGTGCCCAACCCTCGGCCAGGTCTTCATGCCCAATTCCTTGAACCAGGACTTCATGCCCAGCTTCACTCACCTGGTCTTCGATGCCTTGACAAGGACTTCTTTGCTAGTCATCTAATCCTGACTAGACTTCTTTCTGTGGGATCATTGTGATCGATAGGAGGGGCGGGTGAATATCGATTATGTATTTTTAGAAAATCAGATTCAACGCAGCGGAAATAATCAAGTCAAAAACAATGCCGACACTTTTTTTTTACTTGGTTTGGAGTCTGTGACGACTCCTACTATAAGGACCACGGTCCTTGATCATTTTTGTAGGGCAATACTATAATTCATAAAATGAAGTACAAGTATAATGATTTTAAATATAGAATTGAACTAGAAATATTATACCAACGACACTTTAAAGAAAGAGATGATTTTCTTGTTGTAGGAGCGGTGTTTCGTCGATCTCGAACTTCTTTGACACAGAGTCCTTTAGCACACAAACTTTGTCGCAGTGTTTTGAATACTTTAATTGATGTTTGGAAGCAAGGGGTGAAACCCCTTTTATACTTGAACTCAAGCGCCCGAGAGGTTATAGGGGCGCCCTCCACGTCGACAATTCAGCCGTGTCATTATCCGTTGACAGCCAAATTCTATCCCTTCTCGGGTGCCTGGGAGCTCTGGGCACTTGAGAGCTGACGTACCACCTCTAAATAGCGACCGCCAACTTAGCTTTCGCCAATGCTGAGAAAACTGCACTGAGGCACCTGAGTCCTCTCAAGCGCCTAACATCTTGGGCATCTGAGACCTCTCAGGCGCCTGGCTTACGAGCGCCTAAGCCATCTCAGGCGCCCCTGATCACATCCAGCTGGTTCCTTTAGCCTACAACTAAGGTTAGACAGAGAATAATAATAGTATAGTAAAAGCATGAATGAATGACAGTTAGAGCTGTCTGGTTCTGACCTTGGATTTCAAATGAAATCCTAGGTCGAACCGACGCCTACTGTTCCCTCTTCCTGAAAACGCGTCCTCACCTACTCAACTCTGGAGAAGTTTGTTGGGGTAATCAACCCAAGTATGATATGGAGGATCATGAGTTTTGATGTGTGTGTGTCAATATGATTAAGATAGGGTTTTATTGTAATCTAATATGTGTATGTGAGTGTACAGGTTTGCAGGATACACATAGACTTGGTTGGACGGCTTCAGGTACGGTGAAGGGTCGCATGGAGGCAAGCCGTGGGCTTGTGTACGCATCCGAGGGACTATGGACAAAGCAGGGACGATGAGCCGAGGGAAGCGGACTTCGAGGCGTATGTGAAGGATGTCATGGAGGTAAGCCGAGGGCTTGTGTGCGTATCTAACGGACAAGGGCCAATGTCGAAGAGGGCTTGAAGGCAACATATCAAGGCTGCTGGAGCAGGAACGATGAGCCGAAGGACACGGACTTCGAGACATGCATGAAGGATGGCATGGAGACAAGCCGAGGGCTTGTGTGCGCATCTGAGGGACGGGAGCCGAAGACGAAGAGGGCGCGAAGTCAACAGATCGAGGCTGCTGGATGAAGAGTTAACTAGGTCGTGAGGGTTCGAGTGCTGAGGGAAGTGTACTCGAGAAATCCTAGGGTTCGAGTGCTGGGAGAAATGTACTCGGGAAGGGGAAACCTTAGGTGTGGAAGTGGACTAGTCGACTGGTGCTTGGGCAGTCGACTGGTAAACATCACAGAAAGATCAGTCGACTGGTACTGGACTAGTCGACTGATGGCACTTGGAGATTCGAACGTTAGGCTGTAACAATCGAGTCTAATGGGACTAGTCGACTGGTAATGGACCAATCGACTGGTAGTAGTCTTTTCAGCCTCGAGCTTTATTTAAGAGAGCTCGTTTAAGATTGTTTCTTCTTGTCGAAACTTGCTTGGTTAAAGCTTGTTAGTAGCCTATATTGCTCAGCGATTGTCCAAGGTCTGTGGCAAGGTTTCTCCACCCACAAGGAGCAACAAGAGCTAACCGGAGGTGCTCCGGGGAATCATCCACTGAAGGATCGGGATCGTCCACCTTACGCACAGTCGTGGAGTAGGAGTGTCATCTCTGAACCATGTAGATCGGTTTGTGTTAGCATTGTTTTAGTTTTTATTTTGTATTTTCGCTTGCGCATGCTAACGTTGTAGGTAGAAAATTGATCGAAAGCTATTCACCCCCTCTAGCTTAACGGTTAGATCCTAACAAGTGGTATCAGAGCTTGGTGCACTCATCTACGGACTAACAGCCAGAGAGCAACAAGCTAGAGGAAATGATGATTGAAGACAAATTGGGTGATGACATCAACATTCCACCTCCCTATGATCGCGAAGATTTCGACTATTAGAGGATGCGAATGAAGAATTAGTTTGGCATGGATTGGGGGTGCATAATGGTACTAGAAGAGCCCTTCGAAATTCCAAGAGATAAGCATGGGAAAAGCTCCGACCTAGATATTGGACGAAGGAGCAATAAGCACAATCAAAGGCAAATGAGAAGGTAATTTTAATATTAGTGAGTATTTTGCCTAATGATGTAATTAGTGGTGTAGGAGAATATCAAGATGCACATGAGCTATGGAACAAGTTGGGAGATATTCATGAAAATCCTACACAAGCTAAAGTTGTGGAAGAGCCCAAGGAAATAAGTTCAATGGTCCAAGAAGAAGAAGAATTGTCCATTACCACAAATGAAGTGGCTCAGGAGAGTGAGAGGTCATCCACTTCATCAAGGGAAGAAGAAGAGGTCTCCACTTCAAGAATTGAGGGAGAAGAGAGACCCTCTTCAATACCGAAGCAAGAAGAAGCCTCAACCTCCACCAAAGAAAGGACAAAAGACCACATCATTTGCTTTGGATGCAACAATAAGGGGCACTACAAGGACAAGTGTCCATTAGGTAAAAAGGAGGTAAACTCTAAACCCAGGTCAATTCATTTAAAATCTAATGTAGGTTGTAGGGAAAAGGAAGGGAAAAAGCATATTAGATGCTTCACATGTGGAGTGCTAGGGCATTATCACACCAAATGTCCAAGAAAAGGAGAGCTTAAAAAATTGGAGCATTTGAGAAGATGGGAGAAAGAAGAAAAGAAGAGAAGCTCATATAAAGGGGGAGCTACAAGGGTAAGGGAGGTAATCCTTAACTTTAAGAATGTTTCAAATTTCCCTATGCATGTTAGTAATAATGAAAATCATTTGCCTATGTGTAATTTTGGTCTTAAATATTATGATAGGAATAGGATTAATGTTGTATCTCAAAACCCTAAGGAAATTAGGTACCATGATAAACCTAGGATGTATAAACCTAAGGACCAAGGCATTAACCCAAAGAAGGATAGACACATGCCTAGAAAAATTGGTAGATCTAGAAA
Organism: Boesenbergia rotunda; assembly: GCA_024364735.1. Lineage (NCBI taxonomy): Eukaryota > Viridiplantae > Streptophyta > Magnoliopsida > Zingiberales > Zingiberaceae > Boesenbergia > Boesenbergia rotunda. The sequence goes on from JAGFNQ010000441.1 coordinate 785,092, forward strand.
TGTCCAAAATGGACATGGTGATACTAAGGGTAAGAACCAAGCAAGGGAAAGACTTGATAAATTGGAGAAAACCCTAGAGAGATTCACTAGTGCATTTAAGGGTTTAGGCATGGTGTCAAGGAGTCAAAACCATGATCATGATAGATCGGGTCTAGGATACCAACCTAGGAGATCAAATGCTAAGGAAAAGTCATATGCAAGGATGTCATATGATTATATCAAAGGGAAGGTCAAAAATGACAAAGAAAAGTCATTTGAAGTGGAGAAGAAGAAGTTAACCAAGGACAAGGTGTGGAAAGTTAAGGAAGCAAGGGTTGTAAGTCAAGAAGCACAGGAAGTACACCGGTGTAGTCTTGCCTTTGTAGATGAGTCACCTAGGGAGGTGACTAAGGCTAAGAGCTCAAGGGAGAGCTCTAGGAGTCAAATTGGGATCCATGGGCAATGGATCTCAGGAGGATTTCTCCTAGGCGACTAGATGGAGTGTGGAATGTGCCAATGGATTTGGAAGACTCACTTGAGTCTTAATCCTAGGGATTTGGCACATCAAGAGTGGGTTTAATGGATGAAAAGATGAAAATGAGACTATATTGCTTGGTAATTGATTTTCAATGTCTAGATGCAATATAAATCAATGCTAGGGATGCATTGAGCTTGAGGATGAGAAGATGCATCAAGAAGAGATCAAAACTAGGACTTTAGGCTAAGGATAATTTAAACAAATTAGATAGGTTTGAATTTTGTGCCAATCTTGGGATTGGGGATAGATGTATTCGAGAATATATTTTTCCCAAGTAGACATAGGCCCCATAAATCTCTCCATGAAATTTCAGATTTTTTTGGAGATTTATGGAATTAATTATGCATTTCTGAAATTAGGGCTGAAAAGCTAAAATTGGGGTATCAGTCGGCTGATCTAATGCGGATCAGAAACTAAGGATTTGAAAATACTAGTCGATTGCCCTTGGGGTAGTCGATTGATCTTTCTGTTTGGTTTCTCAGTCAACTGCCCCTGGGCAGTTGACTGATCCGTGAGGGTGCTAAAAAGAAAAACCGCGAGGGGGGTGGCCCAAGGGTTTCAGTGCCACCCCTTGCGAGCTCTTGTCTTCCTCGACCTCCCCTCTTGCACCAAGCCTTCCTAAAGCCCTAAGATCACCTTCTTAGACTCCCTCTATCTCAGATCTAAGTCTAGGGTTGAAAGAAGCTCTCCTTCTTGAGTTAATCTTCATCAAACCTCATCATGCAACACCCGGGAAAATGGTAACTACTTGAGTAGTTTATTTTTCACATTTAGTTCATGAGGTGTGACTAACTTGTCTCATTTTGCATGTTTTCCTTGTTTTCTTTCTTTGTGGGGTGATTTTTGGTACATGCATGGGTATTTTACATATTAGAGCTGTCCAAAAGAGAAGGTTGGGTAAAGGGTTCATCCCAACAGCGTCCCGCAGATCCTGAGGTACCTCGGTTCCGTTCCGAGGAGTGTCGGCGGAGATTTGCAGATAATGAGTTTGTATTAATGAACTGTAGATATCTTAATAGGTCATACTTTCAAGAGAAAACCCCTCACATTGCTGAGATGATCACCTATTTTGGTCTAGAGCAACTGGTTTATTGTCAGCACGATATTAATATTGACATGTGTAAAGAGTTTTATGCCAACTTCACATGCATTAGTCCTGATGATGGGACTTATGAGTCTATGGTGGCGGGAGTGACAATCCCCTTTTCACTTGCAGTTTTAGGAACATTTTTGGGGTGTAAGGCTTCCAGCAATGCATTCACATATTTTCCAAAAATTATCGAGCCTTTTGACTTTCCTAATGTGACCCTAGTCCAAATCCATCTGCATTATTTTGAAAGACATCGATGTTTTACACAACGCATTTTTGAGGCTAAGCGCATGACTCCTATTAGCTTACCTATTGTTACCAAGGGACGGTCGAAGATTCGACTCCCTCACTTGGTAATGATGTACGCCTTAGAAAGGAGATTAGATATTGACATCACCTTGCATGTCTTTGCATCGATTGCCCACTTTTCACATAGTGTCATTGCCAAGATCTACATGCCTTTCTCTCATGTCTTGACTGAGTTCTTTAGGTTTAGAGGCATTCGCACTACTAGGGGTCAGGTACATCGCCTGTCCAAGGACTATGACCAGATCGGCTCACGACAGCTGTCCTTGGCAGGGATTGAGTGCCGACATGGGGTGATGGACTGGAGTTCTAATGAGGAGGTTGCGCCTGCTGTTGCTGCTGGGGTTACACAGGAGGAGTTCTCCCTACTACGGGTAGACGTTCATGGACTGAGGGAGGACTTTCACATATTTCTGCAGCACCAGGTTAGGATTGATGGGGCGATTCATGGCCTCACAGAGTAGTTCCAGGGGTTCCAACTGCGGTAGGATGAGATATATGCTATGATGTAGAGGTGGAACCTGATGTATCAGGCCCCTCCTCCTCCTCCTCCAGGCGATGACATGTGATTCAGCTGATTTGATGATGAGGGTGTTGAGAATGGACTTAGATCGAGCTTATTTTATTTATCTCTCAAACACTTATTTTGGCATTGTAATATTTGATAACTTCAGGGCATGACCCTTGTAACTTCTTTTATGCTTTAGCTTATGGCTTTGTATGAAACTCTTAATTTATGCTGTCACATTGCTTGTATGAATTTTCAGCTTATGACTTTTATATTTCTTGTATTGTTTGTAATTCATAACTTATCTTGCTAAGTATGGGTATATATATATATATATATATATATATATATATATATATATGTCTTTGGTTAAGGGATGAGAAGGGGGAGGTTTTATCATGTACCTTATCTTGAGGATATATATAAAGAAAAGGGGAGATTTGAGAATGATTCTATGTTTGAAATGGTATAGGATAGGCTTGGCAAACACTTAGAATCAAATGTAGGCTTGAGAGTTGATACAAAATGATATATTTTTAAAGAATTGGAGTTTGTGTCAAAAGTCAAGTATATTTGATATTTTTCATGAAACTATATTTTTCTAGGGTAGAATATAACTTAACAAATATGCTTGCAAAGTTTTAAATTTTTCCAAATTTTATGGAGTTTTCTAGGGGTTTCTGAATTTGGGTTGAGAAATTCAGAATTACAGTGTATCAGTCGACTGCCCCTGGGGCTGTCGACTGATCATTTTGTGGGTTTGCGAAATGAAGGCACCAGTCGACTGATGCTGGATTAGTCGACTGATCCTTCTGGTTCTTGATTTCTGAGGGGATTTCAGAAATAGATTGAGTTCTTTTTGACACTAGGGTTAGGATTGCTTGGGGCAATCTTTTTGATGATGTCAAAGGGGGAGTGTAGCGACCCGCCTTCTCTACCTTCAGACGGATCGTTACTTTCCTCTACTTCTCTACTCTAATGCATGACTACAAGAAATGCGGAAATCTTTTTTTTTAAACTTTTAAACCTTTTAAATTCTTCTAATAATCATAATCTAACTTAAGCAATCATGCATGACAACATATCGCATTTACTATCTCGAAACTCACAATATGGCACACTTGTTGCTTGCCTCGCCCAACCCATACAGCAGGTATCAGTCGACTGATACTGCATCAGTCGACTGATAGCCTGTAGTTTGAAGCTTCAGGTTTCGGCAGCTACTTCAACTCTCCACCAATCATGTATTTTCGAGCCATATAATACTATGATGCCATTTCTATACTCTATGTCAGTTTCCTAAACAATTTAGCCAATCAAACGAATCCACAAACTTGAATTTAGGACTTTTATGAAAGAAAATAAGCTTAAAAAGTTTATATAAACTTTAACAATAAAGTTTTTACCAATCTTGACTTCTAACCATTTAAACTCATCATACAAAGTTCTATAACATCACTAAGGCATTATGGAATGAGAAAGCAACTTTTCTAAACATATTTAAACTATGAAACTTAATTCAAAAGGAAAATTGATACTATCTTGGCACAAACACTTTTTCTCTAATAAAGTATCAATATTTCTAACTACTCACACTTTTACTCATCCAATGCAATCATGGGGACATATATGATAAAGGAAATGACATGGAATCTTTACTCTAAGAAATTTAGCATATAAAACTATCCAAAACTCAAATACTCCATAATCTCCATAAAACAAGAACTTGAAATTTGAATAAACTTAAACTTTGCAATGCAAATAACTAAAATGTCTCGTCTCAAGGATCTCTCCATAATCAGCCACCACACACACTCTACTCAGCACCGCCTCGTCGTCTTCCTTCAGAATTGCTTGCCTTTACCTTTATCTGCAATAAGAGGAAATGCATCTATAAGCAAAAGCTTAGTAAGTACTATCTAGCTCACAAATTCTCAAAATGTGCAAACATGCTTCTAGATCAATACTGAACATCATATGAGATACTAATATGCCTGAAAGAAAACTAAGAACATGTATAACTCAAAACATGCATACTCAAGCAATAAATAATCTCAATCTACTTTTCTTGGCTCAACTTGAAACTTTAGCTATTCTTTAACTTTTGAAAACTTTCTGAAAACTTTAGAAAACTTTGCTAAAACATATACTTGAAAATACTAATCACTTGGATCCACTGAAGACGTAAGTACCATCTCATGCGCGTTCCCTAAAAGGTTGGGGTAGCGAGCCACCAATCCTAATAGAGCAGACCTTGGTCTACCAGGGTCAAGACCTTGGAATTGGACACCTGGATTTCTTTAATGACGCCCTTGGACGCCGGGTACTGGCCTTATAAAATAAAATAGCTTTTCTTTCTTTTCTTTCTTATCTGTAAATGCCTTGGCATTTTCTGGAGCACCTTGCGTGCTAAAATCCCTAAGTCTTGACTTTTCGGGATTTCTTAAGGCCTTGGCCTTTTCTTTTCTTATCTTTATCTTCTCTTTTCTTTTCTCATAGCTTTTCTGGGTCCCTAATCTCATATAGGGTGCTTATCAAACATATACAAGCATATAAGAAACTAAGATTACATGCAAAAACTGAAACAAAAAGGAAATATCTCTTTTAAAAACTTTTAAAGGAAATTCTCGCGGAAAAACCGCCTCTTACTGCAGGTGAGCAGTACTTACATTGATATCTTGGACTTACAACCAAGATTGAGGTCTAGAGCTCGGGAGAAACTTGAGATCTCGGAGAATTCTTCACGTCTACGCGTTCCTCTCGTCGCGGGGATCCCGAATATAGTATTATCTCTTGGAGAGGGGTCTCGGTCGGCCCTCTTGGCTTGGTGTTGGTGTCGCCCAAGAGAGGAGAGGGAGAGGAGGGGTCGGCGCAGGTTAGGGGAAGGAGAGGGTTTGAGAGAAAATAAAACTTCTCTCTTTAATAACTTATTTATACTCATGGGCGGATTAACTTAACTATAGCTTAATTATAGGTCTTGCCATCTTCTGCTGTGCTGATACCCCTAGCCCGGCTGGTTGTGTGCGCTTGCTGTTTCGTGGAGGTCGCGGGTTCAATCCACCGGCTGCACTAAATCTGTTTTCCCAGATTTTCCCTCTTTTTCCTTTTTCTTTTTCTTTTTCCAAAAATACCAAACGGACTCGGAAAATTCCATAAAAATACTCCAAAAATTTCTAAAAATATCTAGAATATTTCTAAACCATTTTTAAATAATTCTAAGGACTTTAAGAACTAAAAATGGGAATTTTGGGGCGTTACAGGGAGAACTTGTGGTGTTAAGTTAGATTTGACTTAACATGGTATTGTGGAATATTGGAAATTATGTGGATGACATAGGTTAGGGGGAGGTTGCCTCTTGTATTTTGGTATATCTATAATTTTCAATTGTTATTGTTTTACCTAACTTAAACATATTGTCACACATCAAAAAGGGGGAGATTGTTAGGGCAATCAGCCGAAGTATGATTTGGAGGATCATGGGTTTTGATGTGTGTGTGTCAATATGATTAAGTTAGGATTTTATTGTGATCTAATATGTGTATGTGAGTGTGCAGGTTTGCAGGATATACATAGACTTGGTTAGACGGCTTCGGGTACGGTGAAGGGTGGATGGAGGCAAGCCGTGGGCTTGTGTGCACATCCGAGGGACTATGGACAAAGCAGGGACGATGAGCCGAGGGAAGCGGACTTCGAGGCATACGTGAAGGATGACATGGAGGTAAGCCGAGGGCTTGTGTGCGCATCTAATGGACAAGGGCCAAAGTCGAAGAGGGCTTGAAGGCAATATATCAAGGCTGCTGGAGCAGGAACGATGAGCCGAAGGACATGGACTTCTAGACATGCATGAAGGATGGCATGGAGACAAGCCGAGGGCTTGTGTGCACATCTGAGGGACGGGAGCCGAAGACAAAGAGGGCGTGAAGGCAACAGATCGAGGCTGCTGGATGAGGAGTCAACTAGGTCGTGAGGGTTCGAGTGCTGAGGGAAGTGTACTCGAGAAATTCTAGGGTTCGAGTGCTGAGAGAAATGTACTCGGAAAGGGGAAACCTTAGGTGTGGAAGTGGACCAGTCGACTGGTGCTTGGGCAGTCAACTGGTAAAGACCACAGAAAGATCAGTCGACTGGTACTGGACCAGTCGACTGATGGCACTTGGAGATTCGAACGTTAGGCTGTAACGGTTGAGTCTAAGTGGGACTAGTCGACTGGTAATGGACCAGTCGACTGGTAGTGGTCTTTTCAGCCTTGAGCTCTATTTAATGGAGCTCGTTTAAGGCTATTTCTTCTTGTCGAAACTTGCTTGGTTAAAGCTTGTTAGTAGCCTATATTGCTCAGGGATTGTCCAAGGTCTGTGACGAGGTTTCTCCACCCACAAGGAGCGACAAGAGCTAGCCGGAGGTGCTCCGGGGAATCATCCACCGAAGGATCGGGATCGTCCACCTTACGGACATCCGTGGAATAGGAGTGTCATCTCCGAACCACGTAGATCAGTTTGTGTTAGCATTGTTTTAGTTTTTATTTTGTATTTCCGCTTGCACATGCTAACATTGTAGGTAGAAAATCGATCGAAAGCTATTCACCCCCTCTAGCTTAATGGTAAGATCCTGACAAAGTTACCTCTTACCAACCGGTTCCTTCAGTTAGACTTTTGCTCGGTCTCCGAAAGTCCCGAATCTCGAGATGTTCGTACCTCGACCCGTCCCTACTTCTGTCCGTAGTCTTCGCTCGGCTAAGTCTTCTGCCCGATCTTCCAAATTAGATCTTTATGCCCAGTCCTCGACTAGGACTTCATGCCCAATTCTTCGAACCAAGTCTTCGTGCCCAACCCATTGTTGGGTATGGCTTTGCGGGTTTCCTAAGTGAATACCTGGTTGGTCCGAGAAACCTCTCCATTCCTACGGATTAAAATTTAATTCGAAAAGAGAGCCGTCTCCCATCGACTGTCTCATGCCGTATCGAACGATCCAAAGTTGAAACTTAGCCGATTACCAAAATTGGCTTTGCACTTTTCCGGTTCGACCGCGGAAAAGCGACGAGTTGATCGCCGACTTTTGCGTTTATGGTCGGGGTCCAGTTAAGAATTTATTAAATATATTTTGCAAGTAAAACATAAAATTCTTGCACATAAAATGACAAGACATATTCACACAACACATGTACGACATAAGGAAATACAAAGGAGCTTATGGAAATTATACCTTTTTGATCACCTCGCGGTCTTCTATCTTATGCCCCTCCCTTCGCGGACGTCGTGTGGGCGACGATCTACTGCGATCTGAGATCACCAAAAGCCCCAACCAAACCCCTTCTTCCACCGGCCGTAAAACCCTAAACCCTAACGTTTGCGCCGTTGAGACCTCCTCCTCTCCTTTTGCGCCGCCGTCCACCGAAGCTGGCTCCAAGGCCTCCGGATTGGCGGTACACCTTGAGAGGAAGATGAAGAAGAAGAAGAAGACAAGGAACATCCTTCTTCTCAGCCACAAAAGCCCTCAAAATCCCTTCTTCTTCCCTTTTGTGCCGCCGCCGCAAGGTGGCCCTTGCGCCGCCTTCTTCTCCTCGCCGACGCCTCCTCAGCCCTTCCCGAGCCTCAAGCAAGGTAGAAGAGATTCCTACCTTGATTTCTTGAGTCTCGACTGAATCTTGGTGGAGGAGGAATCAAGGAAACCGAAGGGAGAACCCTTCTCCCTAATCGGTGCCGAGAGAGGAAGAGAGAGGGAGAGGGGGAGGGTTTTTCATTGGCTCTTGGGTTTGATTAATTTTTTTGATTTCTTGATCTCATAGGGTATTTATAGGGCTAAGGCAGGGACCAAGAGGTGGAGTTGGTTCTTGGCCTGCTAATGGATCCAAACCCGATCCATTAATTAGGATTCATTCCACTAAAGGATCCTAATTGAACTCACCTCACCAAGCCCCATATTTTCATATGGGCTCCACATATTATGAGTCGTCCATCCCCCCGTGTTTAAGATTGCGCATGCCCGTTAATTAATTAAATTATTGACAATTTAAATTAATTAACTTCTAGATCCTTGATTAGTACCACTCAATCTTATCACCGTGCCGGATCAAATCCACCTGCAGGGTTTGGCACGATGAACCTTTTGAGCTCATCAAGGGGGCATCATCATCCTGACTCTCCAGGGCACGAATTTCGTCAATAATCATCGGTACATCATATTATTAATATTATTTCTTAACATATCGGGTCTGTCGATCTAATAGAATAGATCTCGCCCATTGGTCAATCAAAGAAATAATAATTAATAATATATGCCCGATATTATTTTGGGATTAAGGGATCATACTCCATAATAACAACTGAGGTCCTATATAATTATCTACTCAGTACAAATCGGATAACCTCGGGTTTCGGTCCTACTCAATATACTCATAGCACACTAGTGTTGTCCTATGGTCAAGACCAACCATACCTGACTACGCTACAACCATCCCGATGGGTTGTCCAATTCCATATAGGTTGTGAGCCTCTATTTATGCTAAGTAAGGCACTGATAACATGATCTTCCGTGTGACACCACACACCATGTTATCTACAATGCTAAGCAATGAGACTTCGTGTATGTACGTACTATTATAAACAAACACTTAGTGTAGTGTGATTCTCTTTTCATAAAAGATGTTCATATAATAAAAGTCATGCCTTTCCGTATACGCATCTTATAATCTCCCACTTATACTTAAAGACATTGTTGTTCTCCCACTGCCATTCATCTGACTCCTATTCCCTCCACATGCCTATCAAAAGCTCTAGATGGAAGAGCTTTAGTGAAGGGGTCTGCTAGGTTGTCCTCTGATGCAATCTTGGCGAAAGCTGATAATGTCTGTCTCTGGTTTTTAGCTCGATCTCATTCTCTGCGTGCCAACTAGTGAAAAGGGCTCAATTGCACCAATTAACAGGGTTGATGGAATCTTCTGCTCTGATTCAGTTTGCTAAAATCTTGATCTGTTTTTAGTTACAATTGTTTTTTTAATGGTTCACATAAGATAGTATGGCACGTAATGGTGAATTTATTAGCTCGATCCCATTCTCTGCGTGCCAATTAGTGATAAGGGCTCAGTTGTGCCAATTAACAGGGTTGATGAAAAATTCTGCTCTGATTCAGTTTGCTGAAATCTTGATCTGATTATGATGAGCTGTAAATCGATCCTAGAAGTTTATGGAAGTTTTGTGACAGAAAGGACAATTAACATGATTGCTGAAATTTTGCTCTGATCACATCTTTTCATTGCTTAAGACCTGAGAATATCATGAGCTGCAGCTTGTTTTTCCTGGGAAGCTTATGGGCTGGTTGGAAAAAAGGGGGGCTGATGTCTGATGTTTTTGAAATCCTTGTTAGCTGTTCTGTGATGGAGAATGCATGCAGGCTGCAGTTTGGGCTCCAAAATGTTTTTATAAAACTCTGATTTAGATTGCTGCATTAAATCTTGATCTGATTATGATGAGTTAGATTTTGGGAAAGAAAGTTTGAGCCTAAATGTGCCAATTAACATGATTGCTGAAACTTTTGCTCAGATCACATCTTTTATATTGCTTTAAAACCTGAGAATATCATGAGATGTTGCTTGTTTCTGGGAAGCTTATGGGCTGGTTGAAGTTAAAGAAATCTGAATGTCTAATGTCTGATGTCTTTGAAAATCCTTGTTAGCTGTTGTGATGGAGAAGGCACGCAAGCTGCAGTTTGGACTCCAAAACGTTCTTATCGAAATCTGAATGGAGTGTAACCGCATGCAAAGTTTGAAGTCAAAGAAATAATGCTTGGGTTAGATTCATGGAGTCTCTATATGCATAGTCATGGTGCTTGGAAACTTTGGAAGATAGAGATGGTCTCATGCGGCTTCGGAAGATAGAAATGTATAGTTGCGGTGGTTCTTTTTTTGAAATGTGATAGATTTTATAAAAGCTGACTAATATAGTCAGCAATATTTGTAAATCATTTTGAGACCTTGTTATTCTATGTTAGAAGGTAAGGTCTGGTCCCCCTTCTAACATGGATTCTCTCTTTTCAATAATAAAATTTGTTTTTCAAAATAAAAAAAAAGTGTGCACCATTACACGACACTAAGAAAATTATTTCTAATTATGTGCCTTTCGATGGGGAAGTACACACGCTCTTTAATAATTTTCTATAGTCTTTTTCAATCCAGTGATCCACAGAACAAGTCCATCCAATAGGGAGGAAGACACTCAGAGCCGACGCGTAGACTTGTTCGCATCACTTATCGAATTGTAATGGAAGCAGCGGGACCCTTAGGGTCCCTCACCCACTTAGTAATTTATATCGAGAAATTTTCTTAGCACAATCACACAACCAAGCACACAACCGATAACATGAAAATAAAATAATGAAAAATCTTGGATTTTCCAACTTTCATGGCCCTTTGGTCTCTCATGTGCCTCCAGTCGTGTCATCACTTTGTTCACTCCTCCCTTCCTTCTGCTCATGCTACCTTGAGGGATCTTCGAGCCGAAATAAAAAGCTAATTATTTACATCATTGATCTTATACTCCACGAAGGAGTGTACATAAAATCTATATCAATTGTAAATAAAAAACTCAGCTAACATGTGCTGTATTTAGTTACAAAAATTAAATACCTAGCCTCGTCAACCTCGAATTAATTACAAAAATTGCAAAACAATCACACAATCACATATTTGGAAATGAAGATGGAATCTCGTGCCTGCAACACAAAGTTAGCCTAGCACATCCACGCATCATACAACAAAATAAAAAGTATGATAATTGCAAAAATTAACCAATCCTAAACACACAAAGCCGGAAACCTCATCTCTGATACCAATTGTTGGGAATGGCTTGGCGGGTTTCCCTAGTGAATACCTGGTCGATCCGAGAGACCTCTCCACGTCTACGGATTAAAAAATTAATCAGAGTGAAGACCCATCTCTCATCGACCGTCTCGTGCCGTATCGAACGATCCAAATTACAACTTAGCCAATTACCAAAATTGGCCTTGTAATTTGCTCGACCGTTCGACTGTGGAAAAGGTGACGAGTTGACCACCAACTTTTGTGTTTATGGTCGGGGTCCAGTTAAGAATTTATTTATCATATTTTGAAAACAAAATAATAAATTCTTAAACACAAAATGACAAGACATATAAACATGGCACATAAAAGACATAAGGAAATACAAAGGAGCATATGGAAATTATACCTTTCCAATCACCTTGCGGTCTTCTATCTTATGTCCCTCCTTTCGTGGAGGTCGTGTGGGCGATGATCTACCATGATCCGAGATCACCAAAAGCTCCAACCGAAACCCTTCTCACAGCCGACCAAAACCCTAGCCACTAGGGTTTGCGCCGCCGGCCCTCCTCTTCCTCTTCCCTTGCCCCGCCGACCACCGGAGCCGCTCCAAGCCATCCGACCAGCAGCAAACCTAGAGATGAAGGAGAAGGAGATGAAGAAGGAGAGAATTCTCCTTCTACCTCACCCAAAACTACCCGCAATCCTTTTCTTCCTCACCCTTGCGCCGTTGCCGCCGCCGCCGCAACCTAGGGTTACGGTGCATTCTCCCAGCCGCCAGCATCCTCTCCACCCACGATGAGCACCACAAAAGGGACAGAACTTCCCTCCCTTATCTCTGTGAATCCCAGCCGAAAGATGGTGGAGAGAAGAGGAAGAACCGAGGAGTGGAACTCCTCTTCCTCTTGTTAGCGCCGGCCGAAACCTAGGAGAGAGGAAGAGGAGAGGAGAGAGGCTTGGGGTCTTGGCTCTTGTATTGATTAATTAGCTCTTGGTTTCTTGATCTCATAGGGTATTTATAGTGCTAAGGTAGGGACTAAGAGGAGGAGTTGATTCTTGGCCCACTAATGGATCTAAACCCGATCCATTAATTAAGATTCATTCCACTAAAGGATCTTAATTGAACATTCTCACCAACCCCCATATTTTCATGGGCTCCACATATTACGAGTCGTCCATCCCCCGTGTTTAAGATCTCGCATGCTCGTTAATTAATTAAATTACTGACAATTTAAATTAGGTGCCTCGGTGAGTTTCTGTTCACGCAGATGGAGAGACTTATATAAATGTCGTCTAGGTGCTTGCGTTGGGTTTGAGTGCCTGAATAGTAGTCACCCGAGTTGAGTAGTGTGCACCGATCAGCGATACCGCCTCGGGTTTTTCAAAACCAGGGGTGCATCTCGGGAAAGAGTGCGAAGATGCGCGGCAACCACATCGTGTCACAGTTGGGCGCCTGAATCCTTATTCAGGCGCCTGGGTTGGGTCAAGAATATTTTGAGAAAAAGAATTGAAAATTTTAAGTTGAATGAAATTTTGAAAAAGAAATTTTTGGAAGAGAGTAAGATTAAAGTTTTAATTTTGCAAGAACAAACAATTTCAAAATCTTAATCTATTTTAGTTTGGGCTAACAAACTTAGTGACAAGTTGATTTAGCTGCATCCATTGGTTAGGCTAGATTTACTTTATATCCTAAACACCTCACCCATTTCTAAATGACAAAACAGAAATTCTTATTTATTTTGTGAGATGCTTTCAATTTTATCTTGAAAATTAGGTTAAATCTAAGATATGATTGAAACTTAAGTTAGATTTAGATTTAAGACTTAGTACTTTAAAAATAAATTTCAATATTTGGCTTCCAAGTTTTGGCGAGACACTGGGGCCTTCTTTGGCCTTGGCCTTCTTGGATCAACAAGCCGTTCGTAGAAAAAGCTGTATAAACAAATAGTATTTTTAAATTTCTCGTTCAGAAACCTTGGTCTAACTAGTTGAGGATGTGGTGAGGTAGCTTTGGATAGTTCCGCCGGACTAAGAAGACCAAATAGGAGACGCCTTCCCCTACTTAACAACCTAGACGACTTTCCTAACCTACTATTAGCTCGCCCCACCCTAATACTAGTTGTACAAGTTTCAATCAGATCAAATCCTTAACTAACCATTTCTCATCCTAATCTTGATAATTTACAAAAAAAAAACAAGCATAAAGGAAGGTATTCAATCAAAAACTATCTAACAAGAGGAATAGTCCTTTTATTGGCTCCCCCTAGTCATATCCCTGATATGGTCTATCTAAGTAATAGATATGATCCTTGAGAATCCAATATTGATTTAGTCCGGCTTGATTAGTCAAACATAGTTTGGGGCCCCATGCTTGGACTCGGGTGCTAGGGCGGTTAATTACTGAGTAGTAGTGTTAGTGCAAGTTGCATCAGTGATGCCCTCCTCTGAGTGTTTCAATGTTTGACAATATGCTTATGTCAGTGATACATTGAACAAGGGAAGGGTAGTCAAGAAAACTGGACCAAAGTGAACGTAAGTCCTAGTTAACCTAGGCACGAAGTTGTAACACCCCACTAAAATTCCCTTCAATATTATCCCTAATATTGAGTATAATTGCATGAATAATAGTCATATTGAGTATGATTCATGAATGATAGTTAGAGTTGTGGGAATTTTAGTGTAAGTGTTAATAGGCCTTATATGGGCTCTAAATGGTGGAAATTCCTAATGGGTCTTAAATAACACTTGTTAGTTATCCTAATGGGCCCCATGAGAATAAAAGAAATAACACATCATGTAATGGACCTTACTTAGATGGGCTTGCAAAAGAATATAAAAAAAAATGAAATGAGGTAGGTGCCAAGGATCTAACATTGGACCTTAGAGATGTTGTAAGCCTTAAGTATGCATATGTAACCAATTCACTTAGCAAGGGAGTGCTATTAGGAAGATAAAGGAAATTGTAGATAGGTGTAAGGATAAGGGAGATGAAAAGGCACCATGGAGGATGAAGAGTCATCATGGAAGGTAAAGGGGTCACCATGGAAAGTGAAGAGGCATACCTCTTCATTTACTATAAGAAGATGAGGGAAGAAAAAATTCCATAAGGCATCCCTCCTCCTTCTCATTGCCGAAACCACCAAGCCCTCTCTCCATCAAACAAAATTCTCTCCAAGAAGATCTAGTGAAGGCTTTGTGTTTGTGAAACAAAGGAAGAGCCAAGGAGCAAGAGGTTCTTCATTTTCCTTCTAGGTGATATATATTGTTTGGAAATCTTTAGCACAAGGGTAAGACTCCCCTCACCTACAACATAATAGTTCATATATGTTTTGTTCATGTTCTTGTATGTTCTTGCGATGTGTTGCTAAAATCGTGAAGTTTTTTCCCTATGAGCAAGTTTCGGCCAACATGAGTTTTAGGGCCTAAGTTTGTGGTTGATGCTATCTAATGACTCCAATATTTTCTTGATGTTAAGTTATGAGTTATGATGAAAAAAAGATGAAGCAAAAAGACCCTTAAAAGTTTAGGCCAAGGCTCTCAAGAAGCCATAGACTTTTTGGCCATAAGAAGATGTTTGAGTTCTTTTTGACTAGCTAATGGTTTTTAATTCCTTGATAATGTTTGTTTGAGGGTTTTATATATATTTTAGGCCATGTTTCCCCTCTGAACATGTTCGGTTAATACCCTAAATAAGGGCAAAAAATGAGTTAAAGATGACATGTTACTTGCTAATGCTTCCTAGTGTTAGAGTATGTATTATATGCATGTTGTATGAATCAATTGCTTTTGTTTTTGTCATTTTCATGTTGATATGAACCTTATAAATTTCTGATTAGTTTCTTAAATTGGGATTTAGGATGGGTTAAGGTCACTACCTCACTTGATAATGTCCCTTTGTAGTAGGATATTCAATGTATGCATGTTGTATGAGTTGTGTGATGTTGTGTTGTGTTTTATGCCATGATAACCCTATCTAAATGTTTTGACCAGTAGAGTATATGTGGAATTATGGTTGAATTAAAGGTATCCATGTCTCATTATGCCATGATAGATGAAAAAAATGGAACAAGTTTCCTAGGTGTATCTCTTTGTAATAGGATATTCAATGTATGCATGTTGTATGAGTTGTGTGATGTTGTGTTGTATTTTTATGCCATGATAACCCTATCTAAATGTTTTGACCAGTAGAATATATGTGAATTATGGTTGAATTAAAGGTATCCATTATGCTATGATAGATGGAAAAAATGAAACAAGTTCTCTAGATGTATTACCCTTAGTTTTAAATTGAACATTATGTGTTTTATGAATCATGAATGATAAGTTGGCATGTTATGAATTTTCTTACCATGAAATTATGTTTTCTCCATGCCATGATTCATGCTTGAAAGTTATGATGATATTTATGTTTTAAATGTATGCCCATGACATGTATGACATTATAAATAAAAGAATATCTAAAGAGCAATTTCTAAGAAAAGAAAAGAAATGATGAACGCTATGCTAAAGAACGAAATTGCTATGGAAAGAAAAGGAATCATGTATGCTATTTTACTTTATGTATTGGCTTGTACCGGATCTTGAAAAAGGTCCAAGGGATGGGCTCCTAAGCAAGGCCCCGGTCCTGGACTACCGCAGCTGTCCCTAGGCTAGAGGTTGCCTAGTACCTTAGTAGGTCGGGATTAGCTACCTCATACTCTACTAAGGGATGTGCGCAAATGATGAATGGGTACATGCCAGGGATCCCAATGATGATGATATGTTAATGTTCAAGTATTATATTATATATATTTTCAAAGAGCATCCTTAATGTTTATGCACGTGTTTATGTTTAATGATATTGCATATGCTATGTTTAATATTTATGCACATGTTTATGTTTAATGATATTGCATATGCTATGCTTAATGTTTATGCACATGTTTATGTTTAACGATATTGCATATGCTATGTTTAATGTTTATGCACATGTTTATGTTTAATGATATTGCATATGCTATGTCTAATATTTATGCACATGATTATGTTTTAAAGATTATGCGAATGTTAGGTGCTTTAAGTACTTACTCATGCCATATGTCCTTAATAACGACACACATATTCATGTTTTAAGTGTTTATGCTTATGTGCTTTAGATGCTTTAAGTATTTATTCATGTTATAAGTTTATGTCAAATGATGTAGATTTCTACTTATATGTGATGTACGGATTTTGTGAGTAAACAAGGAGCTTACTAAGCATTTTATGCTTATAGTCTACCTTCTTATGTTGCAGATCAAACTAAAGGGGAAGCAGCAGGAGGGCATGTGTGTGTGTGGCAGTGACTTGGCAGAACGATCCTGTTGGTGCATGTTGCATCAATGATGTTCCTCATTAAGTGTTTTAATGTTTGACAATATACTTAAGTCAGCGATACATTGAACAGACAAAGGGGAGCAAAGGAGAAGTAAACTAAGTTGTAGAAAAGTCCTAGTCAACCTAGGCACTAAGACCTAGCGAAGGGATGCTAGGCACCTAGCGAAGGGCTGCTAGGTATCGAAACCCTAAGACGTAGCGAAGGGATGCTAGACACCTAGTGAAGGGCTGCTAGGTATTGAAACCCTAAGACCTAGCGAAGGGCTGCTAGGCACCTAGCGAAGGGCTGCTAGGTATCGAAACCCTAAGACCTGGCAAAGGACTGCTGGGCACCTAGCGAAGGGCTGTTAGGCATAGAAGACCTAGCGAAGGGCTGCTAGGCACCTAGCGAAGGGCTGCTAGGCATAGAAGACCTAGCGAAGGGCTGCTAGGCACCTGGCGAAGGAAAGCTAGGGAATGAAGACCTGGTGAAGGACTGCTAGGCACCTGATGAAGGATTGCTAGGTAATGAAGTCTTGGTCCAAGGGACTGAGCAACTTAGCTGAGCGATGACTAAGGACAGGAGTAGAGACGGGTCGGGGTTCGGGCGTCTCGAGATCCAGAGTAATCGGAGGCTAAGCAAAAGTCCACCCGAAGGACTGGGTGGCAACCATCTCCTGAAAGGAGTAGGTGAAGGGCGAGTTCTCGGGGATGGGAACTTGTGCCGGTTCGACCTAGGGTTGTGTAGAAATCTAAAGTCTGAACCAAGTCCTTAAGCTTAATATTTCATGTATATGTGCTTTGTGTTTGTGTATCTTGCAGGTACCAAGAATCGGAGATAAAGCAAGTAAACAATCGGGGCTGGAAAGCAACATCCAGGGCGCCCCCATCATTGGGGGCGCCCCCATGCAACCAGGGCGACCCCAACAGTGGGGGCACCCCCAGCCAAAGAAGAAAAAGCAGTAATGGGTTTGGTAAGCAGAATAGCTCCAAGCTGGGCGCCCGGAGCGTCCGGGGCACCCAGATTCGAACCTGTTTGTGCTGGTTCATGTCCGAAACACAGGTAAGCCTCCATGAGGGCGCCCGGGAAGTCCGGGGCGCCCTGGTCAAAGCTGTTATCTGCTGCGGCGAGGTAGGCGCAGGGATAATGTTTGACCGAGTCTTCCGGGGCGCCCCCAGCATCCAGGGCGCCCCCAGGAGGCCTATATAAGGGGCTTCGACCCCTCTGCTTCAAGAACAACTGGCAAGTACCATTTCAAGCATTCTGACCGACGACAATATGGTAGAGACGAGGCTCCATGACCGGGAGGCTCCAGGAGGAAGTGCGCGACACTTCGGAGGTCCTGATCGGCCGAGTTTTAGATTTTTATTCGGTTCACTTTTATTTATTCCACACTTAAATTTCATATTATTGTTTGTAATCTTGCACTGTATGTCGGGTTTCTCCGCCTCCAGAAAGTCCGGGAAGGAGACCAATAGTGGACGGGCGTTCCCGTGCATAGGCCTTGGATGTACTGACCCTGGTGGGTCGGGAACCAAGTAAAAATCCGCTGTGTCACTGTCTTCTTTCTCTTCGTTCTGTTTATTTTCCGCTGCTACTAATATTTTAAGTCTAGAACGATCCGAGCTTTCCACGAGGTTTCCGCGAGAGATTTTGAACGATCGATATTCACCCCCCTCTATCGACGGCACCGGTCCTACAATTGGTATCAGAGCCGAGCCGCTCTTCACCGGACTAACCGCCGACGGAACAATGACGCCAGGAGTTGAGGGGGAGCCCAGGGGTGAATCAGGTATATTTTATTTAAAATGTCCATTTGTAAATTCCATATTATTTGTTTCACGTGCAGGGAGAGAGGGCACTATAAAAATCAGTGCCCTACTCGTAAGATTCGGTCTACATCACCGGTGGCGAAGGAGGCACCAGCACCAGGAAACCGGAGGGACAAAAGTCACGTACAATGTTTCAAATGCAAGAAATACGGACATTACAAAAACAAGTGTCCGGCGAAGGTACACAAGATTTATGTTCCAAAACTTTTACAAGTTCCTGCATTGCCATGTGATAAAGTAGTTAATTTTTCTGATAAAGTAGATTTACTGCATAGTAAAATTAACTTTTTGCATGTTAAATTACAAAACGTGAATATGACCAAAATGTTAGAAATTAATTGTTTAATTTAGAATATCAATTCAGAAATTGATAAAATTAACTCTGATAATTTTTCTGATAAAATTAACTCTGATAATTTATCTGATAAAATTAACTCTGATAATTTATCTGATAAAATTAACTCTGATAATTTATCTGATAAAATTAACTCTGATAATTTTTCTGATAAAATTAACTTTGAAAATTTATCTGATAAAATTAACTCTGATAATTTTTCTGATAAAATTAATTCTGATAATTTTTCTGATAAAATTAGTTCTGATAATTTTAATTCAGACAAAATTAATACTAAGAATAATTCGGAATTCAAACTCGAAAATCCTAAAGATAATTCTGAATTCAAATTTGAAAACCCTAAGGATAATTCCGAATTCAAATTTGAAAACTTTAAGGATAATCCAGAAATTAATTCTGAAAATCTTAAGGATAATCTAGAAATTAATTTTGAATTTCTTGAAAATATTGAAGATATGTCTGAGGATAAATTCAAAGATGAAATTCTCCTAGATAATAACTTAATCATAGAAAATATTGAAGATTATTACAAAACCTTAATTAGTGGCCCAAATTGCTCCACCTATGTTGAGGACATTGAAAGATCTAATGTTGAAGAGGAGATAGAATTTTCTAAGATAAAGGCCATAGTCAATAAAAATTATAAAAATTCAAATAAATCAAAATTACTAGAAAAACTTGAAAAGATAGATAAAGATGAAGAAGAAATCTTCGAAATAATGAAAATGATGAATTTAAATCCACAATTATTAATTAATCATTTCAACCTTAATTATTCGAATAAAATCTTAATTATTTAAATTCAAATTAAATCCTAATTAAATTCAAATTAATTCAAATTAAATCCTAATTAAATTCAAATTAAATTTAAATTTAAATTAAATTCAAATTAAATTAAATTCAAATTAAATTAAATTCAAATTAAATTAAATTTAAATTAAATCTAAATTCAATTCAAATTAAATCTTAATTAATTAAATCGTACCTAATTGAAATTAATTCAATTAATTAATAATTTAATCTTAATTAATTCAAATTCAATTAATTCAACATCAATTAATTTTTAATTAATTAATCCTTAATCAATATAATCTCTAACTAATCGTTAAACAAGTTAAACTTGAACTAAAATAAAATTTTACCCAAAACTATAACAAATAAAATTAATAACGTTAAATATGTCAAAGTGGGTTGACATATTCGCGGGTTCACACATGTATCAAATCGGGAATTTGATACATCATTAGAAACTTAAATAAAATGTTTGGACTTGCTTGACTCATGCATAATTGCCATGCCATGCATTTGCTACTTCTTTTAAATATATGACATGTCATTCATATTTAAATTTTATGCATATATTAGAACGACTATAGGAAAAAGAATAATTGAAACTTGATCAATCTGGTATTAGGTGGCGGTGAGATGATAGTATGTTAGGGAAGCCAACTCTAATAAGATCAAGTATACTTGGTCTCTTTAGACTGGTGAAACTAGCCGAAGCTACCGATCCAAGACCCAAACTAGTTAGACCAGAATTTTTCAACAAGTAATTTTGAAAATAAAATTTCATTAAAAGGCTTTGTCAAGGAAAGGGTTGATGATCCAATAAGGCTACGGCCAAAGAAGGCCTAGTGCCTCGCCAAGACTTGGAAGCCGATTTTTGAAATTCAAATTCAAGTTACTTCTTGTCAAATTCAAATCTAACACAAGCTTCAATTAAATCTTAGAGTTAATAATAAATTAAGAAAAATGATTCAAGCATCTCACAATACACTTATAAGGCAACCATGCTTGCTGTATTGATACATCTAAAATGGGTGAGATGTTAAGGACTAATGAACTGTAAAATATTTTTCAAAATTGTTTTTCAAAATTATTAGAATATTTTCCTAAAAATATATTTTCAAAATAGTGCTTCAACATAATAATGTTTTTATAGAATTCATGCTTGTCTGATTGAATATATATATATATTATATGTTTTCAAAAATTATATCCTTTGAAAATTGTTTGGCTCACTCAATTAGACACAAGCCTCTTAGGACAACACTAAAGTTCCTTAAGGCACTTAGTTAGAGTCAAACGGTGTTGGATGCAGGGGGAGTGTTTTGTTCTTTTTATTAAAAAACTTTTTTCGAAAACTGCACCTTAATTTGCATCACATATGTTTTCAAAATTATCTTCTTTCCAAATTGTGGCTTCAAAATTTATCTACTTGAAAATTATCATTTCTTTGACTTTGATAAACCCTAAAGACACAGAGGAAAGGTCCACTTTATGATCTTCAAGGAATCCTAGGACATGTCAAATTTAGGGGGAGTCTGACAAGTTTTAAATTATTTTGAAAATTATTATTCTTCTGATCTGAATCAAACCTTAAGACTCAGAGGAAGAGTACTTGTGGTCAACAAGCTTCCCATGACTGAGTCAAGTTTAGGGGGAGGTCACATCAAAAGAACTATTTAATAACATGTTTTCTTGAACAATATCTTCAAAATCTAGCTAAAAACATAAGTATTTTTTCGAAATACTATCGTTTAAAAAAAATACCAGTATGTTCAAAAATTCATTTGCTTTTGATCAATTTCACAAAAAAAAATGTTTATCTTGAGTTTGGAAAATCTTCTAGGACACTTAGGAAAATATCCTTGTGGTCAACAAGATTTCCTATGATTGTGTCAGACTGGAAGATAAACCAAATCAAGTATTATGAATTCAAAAATTTATACATTTTTTAAAATATACTTCAAAATGTATTATTCTATTTTTTAGAAGTTATGTGATTATTTTTATATTTACTTGGGTTGGAGAATTTCCCGGACACTTAGGAAATGTCCTTGTAGTCAACAAGGATTCCCAGGATTGTGCCAGACTAGAAAAGAATCCTAGTCAAGTAAAATATGATGTTTCAAAAATTACTTATATTTTTCTAAAAGTCTCATCTTTTTCAAAAAGGTTAGTACTTGCAAAATATGCATAATATTTATATTTTCCAAAATAGCATTCTTTCAAAAGTTACGCATTTTCCAAAAGTACTTAATTATTCAAAAATTCAATACATTTTTCAAAGGTACTTATATTCTTCAAAAATTACGTAATTTTTCAAAGTACCAGTACTTTTCAAAGCATATAACATCTTTTTCAAAATATGCATCTCTCAAAAAATTGCAATATATCATTCAAAATACAATGCATTCAAAATTTTGCACTAAGTATTTTCAAATAAAACCAAAGATCTTCATTGTTGGTGCAAGTATTCTTTTTTTTTTGATGTATGACAAAGGGGGAGAGGTATGCTTAAGTTAGAAATTTTTTCTTATTTTTCCTAGAGGATCAAAAATATGTTCAAAACTAAAGTCAATTTTTCCCCAAGGACAGTAAGTTAGCCCCTTAAACCAATCTAACTTAAGTTATTGTCAAACATCAAAAAGGGGGAGATTGTTGGTGCAAGTTGGATCAATGATGTTCCTCTTTAAGTGTTTTAATGTTTGACAATATACTTAAGTCAGCGATACATTGAACAGACAAAGGGGAGCAATGGAGAAGTAAACTAAGTTGTAGAAAAGTCCTAGTCAACCTAGGCACTAAGACCTAGCGAAGGGATGCTAGGCACCTAGCGAAGGGCTGCTAGGTATCGAAACCCTAAGACCTAGCGAAGGGATGCTAGGTATCGAAACCCAATGACCTAGCGAAGGAATGCTAGGCACCTAGCGAAGGGCTGCTAGGTATCGAAACCCTAAGACCTAGCGAAGGGCTGCTAGGTATCGAAATCCTAAGACCTGGCAAACGACTTCTGGGCACCTAGCGAAGGGTTGTTAGGAATAGAAGACATAGCGAAGGGCTTCTAGGCACCTAGCGAAGGGCTGCTAGGCATAGAAGACCTAGCGAAGGGCTGCTAGGCACCAGGCGAAGGAAAGCTAGGGAATGAAGACCTAGCGAAGGACTGCTAGGCACCTGGCGAAGGATTGCTAGGTAATGAAGTCTTGGTCCAAGGGACTGAGCAACTTAGCTGAGCGATGACTAAGGACAGGAGTAGAGACGGATCGGGGTTTGGGCGTCTCGAGATCCGGAGTAATCGGAGGCTAAGCAAAAGTCCACCCGAAGGACTGGGTGGCAACCATCTCCTGAAAGGAGTAGGTGAAGGGTGAGTTCTCGGGGATGGGAACTTGTGCTGGTTCGACCTAGGGTTGCGTAGAAATCCGAAGTCCGAACCAAGTCCTTAAGCTTAATATTTCATGTATATGTGCTTTGTGTTTGTGTATCTTGCAGGTACCAAGAACCGGAGACAAAGCAAGTAAACAATCAGGGCTGGAAAGCAACATCCAGGGCGCCCCCATCATTGGGGGCGCCCCCATGCAACCAGGGCGCCCCCAACAGTGGGGGCGCCCCCAGCCAAAGAAGAAAAAGCAGTAATGGGTTTGGTAAGCAGAATAGCTCCAAGCGGGGCGCCCGGAGCGTTCGGGGCGCCCGGAGCATCCGGGGTGCCCGGATTCAAACCTGTTTGTGCTGGTTCATGTCTGAAACATAGGTAAGCCTCCATGAGGGCGCCCGGGAAGTCCGGGGCGCCCTGGTCAAAGCTGTTATCTACTGCGGCTAGGTAGGCGCAGGGATAAAGTTTGACCGAGTCTTCCGTGGCGCCCCCAGCGTCCAGGGCGACCCCAGCGTCCAGGGCGCCCCCAGGAGGCCTATATAAGGGGCTTCGACCCCTCTGCTTCAAGAACAACTGCCAAGTACCATTCCAAGCATTCTGACCGACGACAACGCACTAGAGACGAGGCTCTATGACCGGGAGGCTCCAGGAGGAAGTGCGCGATACTTCGGAGGTCCAGATCGGCCGAGTTTCAGATTTTTGTTCGGTTCGCTTTTATTTATTTCGCACTTAAATTTCATATTATTGTTTGTAATCTTGCACTGTAAGTCGGGTTTCTCCACCTCCGAAAAGTCCAGGAAGGAGACCAATAGTGGACGGGCGTTCCTGTGCATAGGCCTTGGATGTACTGACCCTGGGGGGTCGGGAACCAAGTAAAAATCAGCTGTGTCACTGTCTTGTTTCTCTTCGTTCTGTTTATTTTTCGCTGCTACTAATATTTTATGTCTAGAACGATCCGAGCTTTCCACGAGGTTTTCGCGAGAGATTTTGAACGATCGATATTCCCCCCCCTCTATCGACGACACTGGTCCTACAGATCCTACTGTTGTCTTTACTCTTACTTATGAACTTATTTCTCATGGACTTAATGTTGCTACTTTAAACTGCATGTGTTAGTTCTTATGTTTACGCTTACTACTTGTTGGAGTTGAAGTTCTTTATGATATACATGCTTAATGTAGAACTATATATTCTCTTGTTAAATATGCTATGCTATGATTCACATGCTTAAAGTAGTTTAGTTAGAAAGAAATTTATCCAATTACATATGTTCATGATTTAGTATTATTTCCGCTGCTATATTTACGCTACATATGCAATAATGTACGAAAAAAAGAAAAAAAAGGTAACGCGCCGCTCACGTAAGGGGCGGGCGTTACAGAAGTCCTGGTCGTGGATTGGGCACCGAAGACCTGGTTCGAGGAATTGGGCACTAAGACGTGGCCTAGGGTTGGGCACGAAGTCCTGGTCAGGGACTGGGCACCGAAGACCTGGTTCGAGGAATTGGGCACTAAGACCTGGCCTAGGGTTGGGCACGAAGTCCTAGTCGAGGACTGGGCATGAAGACCTGGTCGAGGGTTGGGCACCGAAGTCCTGGACCTAGGGTTTGGGCACAAAGTCTTGGTCTAAGGGATTGAGCAACTTAGCTGAGCGATGACTAAGGACAGAAGTAGAGACGGGTCGAGGTTCGGACATCTCGAGATCCGAGAGTATCAGAGTTAAGCAAATGTTCACCTGAATGGACTGGGTGGCAACCGTCTCCTGAGAGGAGTAGGTGAATGATGCGTTCCCGGGAGTGGGAACTTGAGTTGGTTCGACCTAGGGTTTTATGGAAACCCAAAGTCAGAACCAAGACAACTTAGACTGTAAATAATGGCTAACATGTTAGCTTCTTTTTGTGTTAGAACTAACCTTAGTTGCAGAGATCGAAGGACTGGTTTTCTGCAGCTGAGGCGCCTCAATGGAGTGAGGCGCCTCACTGGGGCTAGGTGCTCGTATGGATACGGGCGCCCCAGTTGAAGGCTAAACCAAAGAAAGCGAAGCAAAACTGCCACGAAGGCTCTGGATATACTCTGCTCAGGCGCCCGGGACCATACGGGCACCCCCATCAGCTCAGGCACCCATGTGAAGATGGATAAGCGCTGACCGAGCCTGCGGATAAGAGATCGCGCAGGAAAGGCCACGTGTAGGTGCCCCCATCGACACAGGCGCTCCCATGGGTGCTATAAAAGGGGGTTCACCCCCAAGGCTTCGAACAACAACTTGTAGAACCATTCTAAGCTTCCCAAGTGACGACAAAGTGCTAACGACGAAGCTCTGCGACTAGGAGGCTCCAGGAGGAAGTGCGCGGGACTTCGGAGATCCAGATCGGCCGAGTCATCAACCGTTTTATTTTGGTTTGCTTTTATTATTCTGCACTTAATTTCGTCTATTTTGATTGTAATTATTGCACTATATGTTAGTGATATGAGAGAAGTGTCCTAAGGCAATCGCCTTATGATTGTAAACATTTATTTCAATAAATGATAATTCACTATTTGAGTATACATGTTTGTGTATTTGATTGGGATCTTAAACTCATCAACTGAATGTCCGCCATACAGTTCACAGCATAAGAGAATTTGTGATGGGATCACAACTAGTGATTATCTCTAAATGTGCAAATGTGAAGTGTTGGAAATATCCCTAGTCGATGAAGTGATAAATACGGACATTATCAGTTCTGTTGAGACTAGCATGGGTTATTCTCTATTCAGCTGATTCTCACTGGCTGGTGACATTGGGATGTCCGGAGATAAACATGGATGCTAGTTAAGGGAACTAGTTCATTGGAGTGACTAGCTGTAAGACTTCATATGGGAATCTACATGTAGATATGTCAATGAAGATCTTACTGCGGCTTAAGTGTGATGTTCCTTTGACTTGCGGTGTTCAAGTCATCTTGGTCATAGAGACTTATACTTTGACATCTTAAGCAAGCATCTCCAAGGAGGTGTGGACCCAGGATGATCGGGTATAAGCCGAAGTGCCCGAAGATGTTTGAACAGCCTACAAAGGATTCACCACTCCTTGCGAGGAGATGTATACCCAGGCCTATCGTCGGATTGTTACTCAAAGCCTCTGGCCAGAGCATATCATGTTTAGAGTGAGAGTCTCTAAAATACATGAGAGTAATTAGAAATCCAAAGGACGAGTAAGACATTACTTGGGCTAGGTGTGACGTAGTCAGCCTAGTGGGGACTGACACCATTGACCGTGTCCTGAACCAAGTGGGTATAAGGTGGTGAAGGGAATGGGGCACGATTCATTAGAGTTGCTGAAGGGTTTCAGAATAATTTCTTCTGAGGTCAAACCGTTGATCTTTCGATTAATTGGGGATCATGATGTACTACTAGGTGCCACTCATGATCGTTCTATAATTAGTTAATTATAGACGGCCAACATAAATCGAAAGCCTATTTAGTCACACGCACTACGAGTAATCCGAGGGATTTAAAACGAGTTGAAAATTAGATTTTCCGATCAAGAGAAATAAGTCGAATCTGAGTTAGTCAGAGGCGCAATGGAAGCTAAAAATGGCTAAGTCTTTTGAAGGCTTTTCGGGCGAATTAAATGAGTTTGATTCGCGGCGGTCCGGGTTGGTTTTGGCCGGCCAAAGAGGGTGCCAAAACCCCTTTGGTGGCCGACCACAATAAGAGGAGAAAACCAATTAATTTTGGTTTAATTAATAAGATAAATCCAGCGCGATTTATTTTATAAATTATGGATAAATAAATTTGTATAAAGAAATTTATATAAATAAATTTAAAGAAATTTATTCTTTTATGGAAGATTAAAATAATCCATGAATTGAGTTTATTTTAATAAAATCAATTATGAATTGATTTTTCCATAATAAGAAAGTTTATAAATTTCTTATAAAATTTATTCTATAATTTAAAGAGAAGAGGAATTTGTTTTATTATAAATTAGTTATAATAAAACTTGGTTTAAACGGAATAATTCATAAGAATTTATAGGATAAATTTCTTATGATAATTAATTAGTTTTATTATAAAGTTAGTTAAAATAAAATTCACAAGAGAATTTATAGGATAAATTTTCTTATGATAATTAATTTGTTTTATTATAAATTGGTTATAATAAGACTAGGCTTAAACGGAATAAGTAATAAGAAAATTTATAAGATAAATTTTTTATAACTAATTCCGTTAATTCCGTTAATTCCGTTAATTCGGTGTAGAGGGAGTCTTAGCAAATGAGTTGCTACTATATAAAGGAACCAAAGGCTAGCCCTTATTCCAATTAAGAGATTAATTATTCTCTCCCTCTCTCTCTCTTAATCTCTCCTCTATTCCTCCTTCTCCTTCATTAGGGCCGGCGCCCTTCACTTGTTTAGGGCCGGCTCCCTCTTGGTTGTTAGGGCCGGCGCACCCTATCAACACCAAGTTGAAGTTGGCGTGAGCAATCAAGAAGAAGGAGAACCCGAACAAGAAGAAGAAGAAGCGGATAGCGACTCCTCTCTTCTCGGAATTCAATTCCGTTACTTCATTGGTTAGTTTCCTAATTTCTCTCTTGTTCTTCTAGTTGTGCCTTCCGAGAATCTAGTAGTTCTCGTCGGCACAAAACTCGTGACTTTGCGAAGTCATCCCGAAGAGAACTCGGCGTGGACGCGAATAGAGGCGAAGCTTCCAAGGGATGCTACGGTTGGATCTCGTCCCTTTTCTTCGAGTTACGAAAGGTACAAAGTAAATTAGTTTACTTTTCCGCAAAGTTTTATTTTATGATTATGTCAACACACCATAAGGTTGCATGCTAGATACGAAGTTAAAATAATTTTGGAAATTATTTTATGCAAATTCTTCCGCTGCACGAAAAAATTTTGAATTTTACGAACTCGTATCCTTGTCGACATGCACCCGGTCCCAACACTATAAGACGTGTTTCTCCACCTCTGGAAAGTCTGAAAAGGAGACCAATGGTGGACGGGCGTTCCCGTGCTTATGCCTTGGATGTACTAACCCTGGGGGGTTGGGAACCAAGTAAATCACACGTGCAATCTGTTGTTTGTTTTGTTCTTTATTTTTTTGTTTTCCGCTGTGCTACTAACGCTCTGAGTCTATAACGTAGTCTAAAAGTAAGACGAATTTCCACGAGAAGATTTTACAGTCGATATTCACCCCCCCTCTATCGACAACACCGATCCTACAAGTAGGACCTAACTCGCGAATTGGATTTAAACCCAATTCCAGATCGATTTAGAATAGATTTCTATTTTCCAAGAATCATATGAAGATTCATAGAACATAGGGTAAATTGTTCCAAATTTGTTCTGAGTTCGTTGACTTAAACATTCAGGGAGGAATTCTCTTCCTCAAGTCTTTGGACTTGATGTTGGTGCAGAAAGCACCCAAGTCAAACCTGAGTCTTGATAATGGCAACAGGGCTCAAAAGTTAAGTCTTACTTGTTATCTAACATGTTACTCTAGTGTACAGGGTAAAAAGCCATAGCGATGGACTGCTAGGCACTGGCGAAGGAATGCCAGGGTAAAAAGCCCTAGCGAAGGACTGCTAGGCACTGGCGAAGGAATGCCAGGGTAAAAAGCCCTAGCGAAGGACTGCTAGGCGCCAGGCGAAGGACAGCTTGGGACTGAAGCACTAGCGAAGGAATGCTAGGCACCGGGCGAAGGACAACTCGGTATCCAAGACCTGGCAAAGGACAGCCAGGCAAAAGTCCAACCAGAGGAGCGGTTGGCATCAGGTACATTCTCCTGAGAGGAGTAGGTGAGGACACGTTCCCCGTCGAGGGAACAGTAGGCGTCGGTTCGACCTAGGGCTCCATTTTGGAGACCCAAAGTCAGAACCAAGACAGCTAAGGCTGTATAAAAATTAATATGTTACTGCTTTTTGGACTAACCCTGGATGCAGGACCGAAGGACTGAGTGTCTGCAACTTAGAGAGCCTCAAAGGAGTGAGGCAAAAGCTGAGCAGGGCGCCCCGGATGTTCCGGGCGCCTCCAAGGTGAAGACCAACCAGCAGGAACAAAATTCGCTTCGACAGCTGATTGTCGGGGCGCCCCGGATGCTCCGGGCGCCCCCATACCGCGGGCGCCCCCAGCGCCAACTACCGAAGCAGCTCCCCTCGAAGCCAACAGATGAGAGCTTGACCCGGTCAATACGGGCGCCCCGAGCGTTCCGGGCGCCCCGATCAAAGCTGATCCCGAATTTGAAGGGATCAGAAGTTGACCGAGCAAATGCCGGATCGGCCGACACGTGGGGGGGGGGTGCCCCCGACGATCCGGGCGCCCCCAGGGCTATATAAAGGGCCCTCGACCCCAAGCTTCAACACAACACTTCATTCAACGCTTCTACGCTCTTCTGCTCCAGCGCTTTGCTCCGGAATCCTCCCAACTCGAGCCGACGACGTCCCTCCGCTCGGAAAAGTCAATTTACATCGGACGTCGGTAACGAAGAGCAATTTCCTTTTAGTGTTTATGATACTGCAATTGTAATATTGATTTGTAAACCGTTTTGCGAAAATATAGAATTGCCCGCAGTAAACGGTCAACGACCGTGGGCCTTGGAGTAGGAGTCGACCTAGGCTCCGAACCAAGTAAAAATATCTGTGTTCATGTGTGTTTATTTTTAATCTTCCGCTGTGCAATTTCTCTATCTCAAATCCGAACGCTTTCCGATATTCACCCCCCCTCTATCGGTTCTCTTGATCCAACAAGTGGTATCAGAGTGGGGAAGTTCAAATTTGGTGCAACCACCAGTTTGAAATTTTTTTTCGGATTTATTCTTATTTTTTTTCATTCGATTTTTTTTTAATATATTCTTCGTTCGAATTTCCTCTCGTTAATCGAGGTTGGTACAACACCCCTCGATATTCTATTTTCCTCATCCAGCACTACTAATCCAAGACTAAGTCTTTGGACAAAATTCGTTTCTTAGTTTTTTTTCAGATACAATCCCTAATGGCCATGCAAGAAGGATTCAGCACCGCCAGACCTCCATTTTTCAGTGGAGAAGATTTTTCATACTGGAAAAGTCGAATGGAGGTCCACCTGAAAACTCAGGTGGACATGTGGATCATCATCCAGTCCGGACTGGAGATTCCGAAGAACGCTGAAGGAGTACCGCAAACCTACTCAGAATGGGACAACGCTCTGAAGCGCAAAATTGAAGCCGATACAAAGGCGACTCAGACCCTACAATGCGGTTTAACAAAAGAGGAACTGAACCGGGTGGGCCCCTTCAACAGTGCCAAGGAGCTGTGGGCAAAATTGATCGAGCTACATGAAGGAACATCAGACACTAGGATCAGCAAGAGGGATCTGCTCCTAAACAAGCTGTATACCATCAAAATGACCGACAACGAGATGGCAGCGCAGCTTCACGCCCGAATCCAAGAACTCATGAATGGTCTACACACTATTGGTCACAAGGTCGAAAACCGTGACTTAATAAGGTACGCACTAAACGCTTTCCCACGAAACACTTTGTGGGCATCTATGGTAGATGCATATAAAGTTTCAAGGGATCTTTCAAAAATAAAGTTAGATGAACTTTTTTCTGAACTAGAATTACACGAACAGACTAACTGCAATATGGTCGAGAAAAGTATCGCCTTTGTTGCAGGAAAAACTGGAAGAACAACAAAGAAGAAGCCTCAACCTGAACCCGAGTCTAACTCAGACTCAGACTTCGAAGACGAAGAAGGAGATCGATTTGAGCTAGTCCGACTGGCCCGAAGTTACTACAAAAAATTGAAGAACTAAACCAACAGACGAAAAACAAGCCGAAGAAAGGACGAACCAGCTGAACCCGCAAGTGACAAAAACAAACCCAACGTGACCTGCTACGAGTGCAAGAAGAAGGGTCACTACAAGACGGAGTGTCCGAACCTAAAGGAGACCAAGAAGACAAGAAGAAAGAAAACACTCCAAGCAACTTGGGACGAATCTTCCTCAGAAGAAGAAGAAGAAGCACCTCAGTGAAACCTACTAGCCCAGACCACCTCAGAAGAAGTGGAGACCGAGTCAGAATCAGAACAGGACGACGACAGACTAACCTTTTTAGAAGAAGGCGAAATCAAGGTAAGTGGTTTCAATAGAAGTCAGTTAAATGAACTTATTCGTATCTTTCTCGAGATTTGGCGAAAGCTAAACTCCGAGACGAATCCCTCCGACAGGAATTAAAACTCCTGAAAGAGGGAGCTGACTCTAAATCCTTAACCGAGAATGTTCAAGAAGGAACTCCTACTCAAGTTGAAAAACTTGAGAAAGAGAACTCCTCCCTGAAAATTCAGGTTAAGGATCTTAGAGCTGCCTTAGAACGATTCACTTCTGGGTCCAAGGGTCTTGACATGATTCTTGGAAAATAGAAGTCCGTTCTAAATCGATCTGGACTTGGCTATAGAACCAAATCCCGACAAAGATCTTATTTTGCTGTACTGAACCAGTCCGGACCGAAAGTTCAGGCATGGGTACCAAAACTATGCCTGAATCAACAAACTGGATCAAATCAATATTGGATCCCCAAGGACAAGATTCACATCTTGCCAAACCATTATCGTGGCTATAGTCCAGGGGGAGCCAAATTGAAAACAATATTTATTGCTAGATAGAATTTAATTCTTGATTGAAATTTGCCTGTCTGATTGTTTATTTAAATTTCTACAATTTACCATGCTTAGACTTAGGTTAGTTTAAGGACTGAACAAACTTAACTGAAACTTGACAACATAGTATTGGGTGGAGGTGAGATGATAGTACGTTAGGGAAACCAATTCTAATAAGATCAAGTACACTTGGTCTCTTTAGACTGGTGAAACTAGCCGAAGCTACCGATCCAAAACCCAAACTAGTTAGACCAGAACTTTTCAAAGATTAATTTTGAAAATGAAATTTCATTAAATGCCTTTGTCAAGGAAAGGGTTGATGATCCAATAAGGTTACGGCTAAAGAAGGCCTAGTGCCTCACCAAGAACTGGAAGCCAATTTTTGAATTTCAAATTCAAATTACTTTTTGTCAAATTCAAATCTAACACAAATTTTCAGTTAAGTATAGATTCAAACATTTCCTTTTAAAATAAATTTAACTGTTTTCAAAAATTAATTTAAGGTTTTCTAAATAAAAATTAATTTTACAAAACAATTTTACTTATCAAAACCTGTCTCACAAAACCTATAAGGCTAACGTGGTTGAAAACCCTAGATTTGAGTGAGACAGACTAGGCAGTGAAACTCAATTTAAACTATTCCTGACTCTAATTGGATCCAAATCAATAACACTCTTTATGTGTAGGAACATAAAGATTTGGACCAATGGATGTTGGATAGTGGTTGCTCCAGACACATGACTGGAGATAAATTGAAGTTCACCAAACTCAAGTTCAAGAACCTAAGCTCAGTGGCATTTGGCAACAATGCTACACTCAAGGTAATTGGGTTAGGTAATATTGAACTCAAATCTGACTTTGTTATTAAGAAAGTTCTTTTGGTTGAAAACTTCAATTTTAACTTGCTTAGCATAAGTCAGTTATGTGATTCTGGTTATATAGTCACCTTCAACAATTCTAACTGCCTGATTAGAAATGTACAAGACTCAAAAATCATGCTTAAGGGCACTAGAAAAAATAATGTATACACCATAAACCATCCCCTAGTACCCAAATGTATGTTAACTCAGTTAGAACAATCAAATCTTTGGCATAGGAGATTAGGTCACACTAATCTGAGAACTATCTCAAAAGTCACCCAACTTGGCTTAATCAAAGGTATCCCCAAAATTAAAAATGAAAACCTAATATGTGAATCATGTAATCAAGGTAAACAAACCAAATCTAATCACAAACTAATCCAATCTGACCTAACTCAAACCTCACTTGAGCTCCTGCACCTTGACCTATTTGATTCATATGGAGCCAAGTCACTAAGCGAGAACCGATACTGCTTAGTAATAGTTGATGATTACTCTAGGTTCACCTGGGTTAGGTTTCTAAAAACCAAAGATGAAACCCTAAACTTATTTAATGAATTTTGTAAATTAATTGAAAATCAAAATGATACTAAAATTAAAAGACTTAGGAGTGACCACGGGGGAGAATTTGAAAATCAACGGTTTGAGGAATTCTGTAAGGTAAATGGGTATTTACATGAATTTTCATGTCCTAGAACCCCCCAACAAAATGGGATAGTGGAAAGAAGGAATAGAATATTACAGGAAGCCGCTAGGGCTATGCTCAATGAATTTAACTTAGCAAACCAATATTGGGCAGAAGCGATCAGTACGACTTGTTACATCCAAAATAGGGTTCTGATTAACAAGCGACACAATAAAACACCCTATGAACTGTACTACCATAGACTCCCAAATCTTCACTACCTAAGGGTCTTTGGATGCAAAGTCCATATCCTAAACAACAAAGACTATTTAGGGAAATTTCAGTCCAAGTCAACCCCAGGTATCTTCCTAGGATACTCAACCACAAGTCGAGCCTATAGAGTTTACAACAAACGAACTAAGAAAATTGAAGAAACAACAAACTTAATATTTGATGAAGAAATTGTAGGACCGGTGCCGTCGATAGAGGGGGGGGTGAATATCGACCGTCAAAAACTTCGTAAGACTTTTGGACTTCTGGACTCAGAGCGTTAGTGCAGCGGAAACATAAAAGTAAAACAAAAGAAAACAAAACAGGGGACACAGCAGGTTTATTTACTTGGTTCCCAACCCCCCAGGGTCAGTACGTCCAAGGCCAATGTACTCGGCGTTGAGTCCACTAATAGTCTCCTTTCCGGAATTTCCAAAGGTGGAGAAACCCGTCTTACAGTGTAGAAGTTACAAAGACAAGTATTGAAAAATAAGTACAGTAACTTTAAAAGCAAACCGAACACAGAAAGTGAAGCTCGGCCGATCTGGACCTCCGAAGTGCCGCGCACTTCCTCCTGGAGCCTCCCGGTCGTAGAACCTCATTCTTAGCGCATTGTCGTCGGTCGGAATGAATAGAATCGTAGTTAGGAAGTGTGTTTGAAGCAGAGGGGTCGAAGCCCCTTTTATAGCACTCCTAGGGGCGCCCTGGACGTCGGGGGCGCCCCGGAAGACCCGGTCAACTCTTATCCTTGCGCCTACCTCGTCGCTGGTGATAAGATCGTTGACCAGGGCGCCCTGGACCTCCAGGTCGCCTTCATGATGGCTTATCTGTGTTTTGGGTTCGAAACTGCACATACAGCTTTGAACCAAGGCTCCCTGGACGCTCAGGGCGCCCTTCTTGACACCTGTTCTGCCTGCTTCACATTTACTATGTTTTTACACTTGGCTCAGGGCGCCCTGGCTGTTCAGGGCGCCCTGGTTGGTGAGGGCGCCCTCAACACTGGGGGCGCCCTCCATAAGCCTGCAAACTGGTTGCTTTGTCTCCGGTTCTTGTTACCTGCAAGATACACAAACACAAAGCATATATACATATAATATTAGGCTTAAGGACTTGGTTCGGACTTCGGATTTGCACGAAACCCTAGGTTGAACCGGCACGAGTTCCTATCCCCGAGAACTCGCCCTTCACCTACTCCTTTTAGGAGACGGTTGCCACCCAGCCCTTCGGGTGGACTTTTACTTAGCTTCCGATTACTTCGGATCTCGAGACGCCCAAACCCTGACCCGTCTCTACTCCTGTCCTTAGTCATCGCTCAGCTAAGTTGCTTAGTCCCTCGGACCAAGTCTTCATTTCCTAGCAATCCTTCGCCAGGTGCCTAGCAGCCCTTCGCTAGGTCTTTGTTACCAAGCGGTCCTTTGCCTGGTGCCTAGCAATCCTTCGCTAGGTCTTCTATACCTAGCAGCCCTTCGCTAGGTGCCTAGCAGCCCTTCGCTAGGTCTTCTATGCCTAGTAGTCCTTCACTAGGTGCCTAGCAGCCCTTCGCTAGGTCTTAGGGTTACGATACCTAGCAGCCCTTCGCTAGGTGCCTAACATCCCTTCGTTAGGTCTTAAGGTTACAATACCTAGCAGCCCTTCGCTAGGTGCCTAGCAGCCCTTCGCTAGGTCTTGGGGTTTCGATGCCTAGTTTAACTAGGACTTTTCTTCAGCTTTGGTTACTTCTCCTTCGCTCCCCTTTGACTGTTCAGCATATTACTGACTTAAGTACATTGTCAAACATTAAAACACATAAAGGAGAACATCATTGATGCAACTTGCACCAACTGAAATCATGTCATATATTTTAAAGGAAAATAGCAAATGCATGGCATGTCAATTATGCATGAGTCAAACAAGTCAAGAAATTTTATTTTTGTTTCTAAGAATGCATCAAATTCTCGATTTGATACATATCGTGTGAACCTGCGAATATGTCAACCCACTTTGACATATTTGATTTTATTGAATTAATTGTTGCGGTTTGGGTAAGGTTTTAGTTTGGTTTAGGTTTAAGTGATTTAAGATTGGATTTAGTTGAATTAAAATTGAGTTAATTTGAATTTAATTGAATTAAAGTTGAGTTAATTTGAATTTAATTGAAAAATGAATTAATTTGAATTAATTGAATTAAAGTGAATTTATTGAATTAATTTGAATTAAGGTGAATTAATTGAATTAATTTGAATTTAATTGAATTTAAGTGGATTAATTTGACTTATTTGAATTTAATTGAATTTAATTGAATTTAAGTGGATTAATTCGAATTATTTGAATTTAATTGAATTTAATTGGATTAATTTGAATTATTTGAATTTAATTGAATTTAAGTGGATTAATTCGAATTATTTGAATTTAATTGAATTTAATTGGATTAATTTGAATTATTTGAATTTAATTGAATTTAAGTGGATTAATTTGAATTATTTGAATTTAATTTGGATTTAATTTGAATTAATTTGAATTTAATTTGGATTTAATTTGAATTAATTTTGATTTAATTTGAATTAATTTGAATTTAATTCGGATTTAATTTGAATTAATTTGAATTTAATTTGGATTTAATTTGAATTAATTTTGAATTTAATTTGGAATTAATTTGATTTGAATTTAATTTGGATTTAATTTGAATTAATTTGAATTTAATTTGAATTTAATTTGAATTAATTTGAATTTAATTTAGATTTAATTTGAATTAATTTGAATTTAATTTGGATTTAATTTGAATTAATTTGAATTTAATTTGGATTTAATTTGAATTAATATGAATTTAATTTGGATTTAATTTGAATTTAATTTGAATTTAATTTGGATTTAATTTGAATTAATTTGAATTTAATTTGGATTTAATTTGAATTAATTTGAATTTAATTTGGATTTAATTTGAATTAATTTGAATATAATTTGGATTTAATTTGAATTAATTTGAATTTAATTTGGATTTAATTTGAATTAATTTGAATTTAATTTGGATTTAATTAAGATTTAATTCGACTTTAATTAGGATTAAATTAAGATTTAATTCGAATTTAATTAGGATTAAATTAAGATTTAATTCGAATTTAATTATGATTAAATTATGATTTAATTCGAGATTAGATTAGGATTAAATTAAGATTTAATTCGAATTTAATTAGGATTAAATTAAGATTTAATTCGAATTATAATGATTAATTAATAATTGTGGGTTTAAATTCATCATTTTCATTATTTCAAAAATTTCTTCTTCATTTTTGTCTTTCTTTTCAAGTTTTTCTAATAATTTTGATTTATTTGAATTTTTGTAATTTTTATTGATTATGGCCTTTATCTTAGAAAATTCTATTTCCTCCTCAAGTTTATGTTTTTCAATATCCTCACAGTAGGTGGAGTAAATTGGACCACTAGTTAAAGTTTTATAATAATATTCAATATTATCTATGATTAAGTTATTATCTAGGAGAATTTTATATTCAAAATTATCTTTAGAATTATCCTCAAATATATTTTCAATATTTTTAATATTTATCTCTAGATTATCTTTAAGAATTTCAGAATTAATTTCTGAATTAATCTTGAGATTTTCAGGATTAATTTCGGATTTATCCTTAGGATATTCGAATTTGAATTCGGATTTATCCTTAGGATTTTCAATTTCGAGTTCGGGATTGATTTCAGATTTAGATCCAGAATTAATTGCATCATTATCTGTAGAATTATCAGAGTTTATTTTAGATTTAATATCAGAATTAATTTTAGCAATTATTTAATTGGTATTAATGATTAAATAATTTATTTCTGACATTTTAGCCATATTCACATTATGTAACTTATTATTTAAAATATCTAATTGACTATGCAATAATTCTAACTTCTCAGGAAAATTATCTAAATTATTAAACGACATTGCAGGAATTTGTAAAGTTTTTGAAACATACATTTTTCGTACCTTTGCCGGACATTTGTTTTTGTAGTGTCCGAATTTTTCACACTTAAAGCATTGCACGTGATCCTTGTTTTTCCGGACTCCTGGCGCTGGTATCTCCTTTGCCGTCGGTGACGAACGATTCTTACGAGTAGGGCACTGATTTTTGTAGTGCCCTCTCTCCCTGCACGTGAAACAAATAATATGGAATTTAAAATTTGACATTAAAATAAAATGTACCTGCACCCCTGGGCTCCCCCTCAACTCCTGGCGTCTTTGCTCCGTCGGCGGTTAGTCCGGTGAAGAGCGGCTCGGCTCTGATACCAATTGTAGGATCGGTGCCGTCGATAGAGGGGGGGGGGTGAATATCGACCGTCAAAAACTTCGTAAGACTTTTGGACTTCTGGACTCAGAGCGTTAGTGCAGCGGAAACATAAAAGTAAAACAAAAGAAAACAAAACAGGGGACACAGCAGGTTTATTTACTTGGTTCCCAACCCCCCAGGGTCAGTACGTCCAAGGCCTATGTACTCGGCGTTGAGTCCACTAATAGTCTCCTTACCTGAATTTCCGGAGGCGGAGAAACCCGTCTTACAGTGTAGAAGTTACAAAGACAAGTATTGAAAAATAAGTACAGTAACTTTAAAAGCAAACCGAACACAGAAAGTGAAGCTCGGCCGATCTAGACCTCCGAAGTGCCGCGCACTTCCTCCTGGAGCCTCCCGGTCGTAGAACCTCGTTCTTAGCGCGTTGTCGTCGGTCGGAATGAATAGAATCGTAGTTAGGAAGTGTGTTTGAAGTAGAGGGGTCGAAGCCCCTTTTATAGCACTCCTAGGGGCGCCCTGGACGTCGGGGGCGCCCCGGAAGACCCGGTCAACTCTTATCCTTGCGCCTACCTCGTCTCTGGTGATAAGATCGTTGACCAGGGCGCCTTGGACCTCCAGGGCGCCTTCATGATGGCTTATCTGTGCTTTGGGTTCGAAACTGCACATACAACTTTGAACCAAGGCGCCCCGGACGCTCAGGGCGCCCTTCTTGACACCTGTTCTGCCTGCTTCACATTTACTATGTTTTTACACTTGGCTCAGGGCGCCCTGGCTGTTCAGGGCGCCCTGGTTGGTGAGGCCGCCCTCAACACTGGGGGCGCCCTCCATAAGCCTACAAACTGGTTGCTTTGTCTCCGGTTCTTGTTACTTGCAAGATACACAAACACAAAGCATATATACATATAATATTAGGCTTAAGGACTTGGTTCGTACTTCGGATTTGCACGAAACCCTATGTCGAACCGGCACGAGTTCCTATCCCCGAGAACTCGCCCTTCACCTACTCCTTTCAGGAGACGGTTGCCACCCAGCCCTTCGGGTGGACTTTTACTTAGCTTCCGATTACTCCGGATCTCGAGACGCCCAAACCCTGACCCGTCTCTACTCCTGTCCTTAGTCATCGCTCAGCTAAGTTGCTTAGTCCCTCGGACCAAGTCTTCATTTCCTAGCAATCCTTCGCCAGGTGCCTAGCAGCCCTTCGCTAGGTCTTTGTTACCAAGCGGTCCTTTGCCTGGTGCCTAGCAATCCTTCGCTAGGTCTTCTATACCTAGCAGCCCTTCGCTAGGTGCCTAGCAGCCCTTCGCTAGGTCTTAGGGTTACGATACCTAGCAGCCCTTCGCTAGGTGCCTAACATCCCTTCATTAGGTCTTAAGGTTACAATACCTAGCAGCCCTTCGCTAGGTGCCTAGCAGCCCTTCGCTAGGTCTTGGGGTTTCGATGCCTAGTTTAACTAGGACTTTTCTTCAGCTTTGGTTACTTCTCCTTCGCTCCCCTTTGACTGTTCAACATATTACTGACTTAAGTACATTGTCAAACATTAAAACACATAAAGGAGAACATCATTGATGCAACTTGCACCAACTGAAATC
Organism: Boesenbergia rotunda; assembly: GCA_024364735.1. NCBI lineage: Eukaryota > Viridiplantae > Streptophyta > Magnoliopsida > Zingiberales > Zingiberaceae > Boesenbergia > Boesenbergia rotunda. Next base: position 824,201 of record JAGFNQ010000441.1, read on the forward strand.
AACTCAAAATCTGATAATCCAGACCTAACCTCATCAAATTCTGATCAAGAAAATAATGAACAAACTATTGAACATTTAATTGGACCCTTAAACGAACTAACTATTGAACCAATTAATGAGTCAACTGAACTAATTATCGAACCAACAAATGAACCAGCCCAAGGAGTTGAATCATATAGTGAACCAAACCGACCAGCCGGACCTGAGGTTGAGCCAAGTTCTAGAAGAACCAAGAAACCCAGACTTAGTCACCCAACCGATCAAATTGTGGGTGATCCAACTCTAGGAGTCAGGACTAGGTCCTCCTATAGAAACCTTAGTCAAATAGCTATGATATCAAAAATTGAACCCAAAACTATAGAGGAAGCCCTACCTGATCCTGATTGGATCATAGCTATGCAAGAAGAATTAGCTCAATTTGAGAGAAACCAAGTCTGGGAATTAGTACCTAAACCTGAGGGCAAATCCGTCATTGACACCAAGTGGGTCTTTAGAAATAAGCTAAATGATCAAGGAGAAATAGTTAGAAATAAAGCCCGCTTAGTATCGAAGGGATTCAACCAAGTAGAGGGATTAGATTACGATGAAACATATGCCTCAGTAGCTAGACTTGAGTCCATTAGAATGTTGTTAGCCTTTGCATCCCATAAAGGATTTAAGCTATATCAAATGGATGTAAAGTCAGCTTTCCTAAATGGATTCATTAAAGAAGAAGTTTATGTAGGACAACCCCCTGGGTTTGAGGACTTAGACAAACCTGACCACATTTACAAACTAACTAAAGCACTATATGGACTAAAACAAGCACCTAGAGCCTGGTATGAACGTTTATCAACTTACTTAATCTCTAAAGAATTTAAACAAGGACAAATTGACTCAACCCTATTTATTAAAACCTTAGGAAAAAATATATTTATTGCCCAAATTTACGTAGATGACATAATCTTTGGGTCCACCAACTCGAACTTTCTAAAAGAATTTGTTAAAATAATGGAAAACAAATTTGAAATGAGCCTAGTTGCTGAACTTAACTTTTTCCTAGGCTTACAAATTAAACAAACTAGGGATGGAAACTATGCCCATCAATCCAAATATGCTAAAGAGTTAATAAAGAAATTCAAAATGGATAACTCTAAAAGCATAAGTACCCCCATGGCCACTAATGTAAAAATAGATAGTGACCCTGATGGTAAACCAGTGGACCTTAAACTCTATAGAAGTATGATAGGTAGTCTACTGTACCTTACAGCCGATAGACCTGACATTCTTTTTGCTGTAGAGATGTATGCTAGATACCAAACCTGTGCTAAGGAAACGCACTTAGCAACCCTAAAAAGAATACTAAGATATGTAAATGGCACCCTAAATGTAGGGATTTGGTATCCTAGAACCTCAACCTTCAATTTGTCAGGATACTTGAATTCTGACTATGCTGGTTGTAAATTAGATAGAAAGAGCACAAGTGGAAGCTGCCAACTGTTAGGAAATAGTCTAGTAAGTTGGTGCAGCAGAAAACAACACTGTGTAGCTTTGTCCACTACTGAAGCTGAGTATGTGGCCTTAAGAGAGTGTGTAGCACAACTTTTATGGATGATGCACACTCTTAAGGACTTCCAGCTTAACTATACCCAAACTCAAGTATTTATTGACAATATAAGTTCAATTAATCGAACTAAAAATCCAATCCAATATTCCAGAACCAAACACATAGAAGTCAAACATCACTTTGTAGGAGATCATGTAGCCAGGGGTGAAATAGTACTTAAGCATATAAACTCTAAATCCAACCTAGCTCATATACTCACAAAACCCTTACCTGAGTCTGAGTTCAGCTCACTAAGAAGGCAGTTAGGATTGTGCTTTGTAGAATAGGTTAACTCTACTTTTTAATTTGTTACTGCTTTACTTGATTTAAAAATCCGTTTCTAAAAATAGAATTTTGAAAAACTGTTGGTTTTAAAATCAATTTGTTTTAAATCTTTTTCGACTTAGTTTTATTTCAAAACTACCCCCTTTCAAAACTAGGGCTTTTTCACAAATGGACTTAGCCTAGGCCCTAACCCTAGAACTGCATGCACCTATAGATTTAGAAGCCAGCATCTCACAAGCACCTTAGGGTACTTTTTGAGTGATAACCTAGAAAGGGTTGAGATGCTTAGGTCTTTGCCTTAATTCAAGATGCTTTAAGTCAGTGCATCTGCAGTAATTGGGGCACTAAATACAAATTACACAACAATCAAGTTAAGTATCAAGTTTAGAAAATCTAACTTGAACAAAAACACTTAACTTGACTAACCCTAGCAAAAACTACTGTTTATAATAGTTAGTAAGTAGCTAATTGGGTTATACAGGTCCCTACAAGAGAAAATTAACTGATTTGGTTTAAGTCTTATCATAATTTGGTTCAGTACAGCAAAATCATGCAAATATTTTCCATTATGAAAGTTATTTCCATTATGCAATTTAATTTCTACTCTATTTATCTGTTTGATATATGGCAAAGGGGGAGAGATAAGAAAGGAGAGAATTTAAAATTTTCTTTAGTTTTTCTTGAAATTTTAAATTCTATCCTTTATTCAAAAAGTACTTAACTAAGCTTTTCTAAAGTACTAAGTTTTTCAAAGTACTAAAGCACTATGTTTTTCTTACTTAAGCTTTTCAAAGTACTTAAGCGTTTCAAAACTTTCCTAGTACTTAAGCTTGTTAAAAAATGTTTTTTAAGCTTGTCAAAATTTTCTTACTTAAGTTTTTTCTGAAATACTGAAGTACATAGGTTTGTTAACTTCACGAAGTACTTTAAAACTTGAAGTTTTCAAATCTTTTTGAAAGTACCATGAACTTAAAACTCTCAAATTGTTGGTACTCAAACTAAAGTTTTAAAATCCTTCTTAAACTTAAATTTTCAAATTTTCTTAAACTCAAGTTTTCAAAGTTGTCTAAATAAACTTAAGCTTTCAAAATTTACCAAGTATTTGAACTCAAAAAAAAAATTCTCTACAAGTATAATTTTTCTAAGTAAAAAATCCAAACATTAAACTTGGAACTTAGTGTCGAAAACCCCATGAATTTTTGAAAAATCTAGGAGGAGATTCCTTCCAGGGGGAGGAACAAAAGATAATTTTTGTATGCCTTGATTAAACTTAACTTTTTAAACCAGGGTTGCCATAAATCCAAAAGGGGAGATTGTTGGTGCAGAAAGCACCCAAGACAAACCTGAGTTTTGATAATGGTAACAGGGCTCAAAAGTTAAGTCTTACTTGTTATCTAACATGTTACTCTAGTGTACAGGGTAAAAAGCCCTAGCGAAGGACTGCTAGGCACTGGCGAAGGAATGCCAGGGTAAAAAGCCCTAGCGAAGGGCTGCTAGGCACTGGCGAAGGAATGCCAGGGTAAAAAGCCCTAGCGAAGGACTACTAGGCGCCAGGCGATGGACAGCTTGGGACTGAAGCCCTAGCGAAGGAATGATAGGCACCAGACGAAGGACAGCTCGGTATCCAAGACCTGGCAAAGGACCGCCAGGTAAAAGCCCAACCAGAGGAGCGGTTGGCATCAGGTACATTCTCCCGAGAGGAGTATGTGAGGATGCGTTCCCCGTCGAGGGAACAGTAGGCGTCGGTTCGACCTAGGGCTCCATTTTGGAGACCCAAAGTCAGAACCAAGACAGCTAAGGCTGTATAAAAATTAATATGTTACTGCTTTTTGGACTAACCCTGGATGCAGGACCGAAGGACTGAGTGTCTGCAGCTCAGAGAGCCTCAAAGGAGTGAGGCAGAAGCTAAGCAGGGCGCCCCGGATGTTCCGGGCACCCCCAAGGTGAAGACCAACCAGCAAGAGCAAAATATGCTTCGACAGCTGACTGTCGGGGCGCCCCGGATGCTCCGGGCGCCCCCATCGCGCGGGCGCCCCCAGCACCAACTACCGAAGCAGCTCCCCTCGAAGCCAACAGATGAGAGCTTGACCCAGTCAATACGGGCGCCCCGAGCGTTCCGGGCGCCTCGGTCAAAGCTGATCCCGAATTTGAAGGGATGAGAAGCTGACCGAGCAAATGCCGGATCGGCCGACACGTGGGGGGGGGGTGCCCCCGACGATCCGGTCACCCCCAGGGCTATATAAAGGGCCCTCGACCCCATGCTTCAACACAACACTTCATTCAACGCTTCTACGCTCTTCTGCTCCAGCGCTCTGCTCTGCAATCCTCCCAACTCGAGCCGACGACGTCCCTCCGCTCCGAAAAGTCAATTTACATCGGACGTCGGTAACAAAGAGCAATTTCCTTTTAGTGTTTACGTTACTGCAATTGTAATATTGATTTGTAAACCGTTTTGCGAAAATATAGAATTGCCCGCAGTAAACGGTCAACGACCGTGGGCCTTGGAGTAGGAGTCGACCTAGGCTCCGAACCAAGTAAAAATATCTGTGTTCACGTGTGTTTATATTTAATCTTCCGCTGTGCAATTTCTCTATCTCAAATCCGAACGCTTTCCGATATTCTCCCCCCTCTATCGGTTCTCTCGATCCAACACTTGAGTTGAGGTTTCTCCTTGAACTTGCTCAGTCAAAGGACTCAAGTTAGTCTCTTCCTTAAGGAGTTTTACCTCCTCTTGGAGAGACCTGACCCGGTCATTAGACTTAGCCAGTTTGCGAGATAAGTAGGAAATTAATTCGTAAAGATCCGGTTTCAAAAAACCTGTTACCTTAAGTCGGTCCATTTCCGACAGTGAGATGGTTCCGTGCTCTGTTTCTTCGTCCGATTCAGAGTCAATGTTGATCTCGTCTTTAGCCGTTAAGGCAAGGAGGTTAGAGTGCGTTGGTTCGTCCTCGTCTGATTCCGAAGATGACTCGTCCCAGGTTGCCTGCAATACCTTCTTCCTCCATTGCTTCTTTGTCTCCTTCATGTTTGGGCACTCGGACATGAAGAGCGCCTTTTTTCCACACCCATAACAGGTGAGGTCCACCTTGTTCTTTGGTTCAAACGGATCGTCCTTTGGCTGTCCCATTTTCTTCTTCTTTTGGGCCTTCCTAACTCTGAATAGCTTTCGAACGATGCTCACAAGCTCCGCCATCTCTTCCTCTTCGGATTCTGAGTCAGAATCCGGTTTCGATTCTGGTGTCTTCTTCTAGATTTTTCCTCCAATCAAAGCCACACCTTTCTCTACAAGTGAATCGTTAATCTGCTCATGTAACTCAAATTCAGAAAATAACTCATCTAATTTTATTTTTGAATGGTGCTTAGAAACTTTGTGGGCATCAACCATAGATGCCCACAGCGAGTTTGTAGGGAATGAATTTAATGTATACTTGATTAGATCTCTATTCTCGATCTGTGCCTGATGATGTGGAGTTCGTTCATAATTTTCTGAATTCGAGCGTGCAGTTGGGAAGCCGTGCCCCTATCCATCATTTTTAGATTATAAAGTTTATTCAACAAAAGATCACGACGACTCACCTTAGTGTTGGATATTCCTTCATGGAGTTCTATGAGTTTATTCCAAAGTTCTATGGCGCTATTGAAGGGACCGACGAAGTTAAGCTCCTCCTTTGTAAGATCGCATTAGAGGGTCTGTGTCGCCTTTGCATCAACTTTGATTTTCTTTTTGGCAACGACATCCCATTTGTCGTAGCTCAGAATCACCCCTTGCTCATCTTCTGCTTGGTCCCTCGGACCAAGTCTTCGTGCTCAACTTCACTATGGGATCATTGTAATCGGTAGAGGTGGGGGGGGGGGGGGGAGGGGCGTGAATAGCGATTACGTAAATTTTTTTGGAAAAATCAGAACGCAACGAAAGAAAAAAAATAACAACGCTAACAAGTTTTTTTACTTGGTTCGGAGTCATTGACGACTCCTACTCCAAGGCCCACGGTCCTTGACCATTTTTGTTGGGCAATTCTATAAGTCAAAAAAAGTATTATAGATATTTAAGTTGAGTACAGAATTTGAACAACGAAATAAACAATACCGATGACACCGAAAGGATTATAGACTATCTTGGACGGCGTGTCGGCGATGAGAAAGTCGAGATCTGACTTAACCTCGTCACTTGGACGGCGTGTCAACTTTCCCATACGGCGTGGACGAACTCGAGCACAGAAGATTTCTGAAGAGTGTTGGCGTGCTTGAGTTGCGAGAAGGCTTCTTTGCGTTGGAATGAAAATTGATGCTGGAAAGCATGGGGTGAACCCCCTTTTATATAGGGTTCTTGGGCGCCAGAGCCTTATGGGGCACCTGACACATGTCGCGGATCCGACGCGTTCCTATCTGTAGACTCGGACAAACTCCTATCTTCTGTTCTTGGGCACCTGGGACTCTGGGGAGCCTGAGTTGCTGACGTGACACTTGCCAACTCAGCCAAACTCACCCACTGGAACAAGCCATCTAGGGCCCCTGATAACAATCACACGCTTGGCTTCCCGGGCGCCTGACTCCTCTCAGGCGCCTGGATGCAGTAGTAAAGAGCTCTTCACTCCTACAACCAGGATTAGTCCAAGAACAATATATAATATGAATAATTGAATTAAATCACAGCTGGAGCTGTCTTGGTTCTGACTTTAGATTTCAACATTAAACCCTAGGTCGAACCTGTTGGGATCTATGGGCAAAAATATTTAAAATTCATAGCGAAAGTTAGATCCCTTGAGTGATCCATGCGAAAGATAACTCATACAATGTGAATTTACAAAATTCCTATCATATAGGTATACCATTGGAGCGTGCCCTTCGCTTATCCCGCTTATCCGAGATATGTCGGATCTTTTGCACGTTCAAATGTTCGTGCCTCTATGTGTATCCACACGAACACGATCTTTGCCTCGGAGAGGAACCACCTTAGTTGTGCTAGCAACTTAGGATGGTTCACAAAGCACAAGAACCTCCATCAGGGAGTTTTGGACAAGGAGGAAGAAAGAAGAAGAAGAGAAGTGCACTCTTTAGCCTTTGACAAGAGGGGGTATTTATACTCATCTAATGAATACCAAGGGTCCTTGTCCCTTGAGCTCCTCTCATCTTAATGCTAATAAAACCCAATGAATATCAAGCCTTTTGGTATGCCTTGTGACACTTAATATTCTATTCATCTAATTAATAGAATGCCTCTTAGCCTTCCTCTTAAATAATTTTCATTTAACCATTTAATGAATATTATCCATAATTAAGTGGTTGAGTCTAATTTAGATGAGTCTAACTCAAATTAGACTCAATCCGATAATCCAATTGGATTCACTTGAGTCTACCTCAATTAATCCAATTCGGATCAAATTTTAGTCAAACTAAGATCAATTAATCTCTGAAGCATCATGTCTTTAGTCTGTGACCCAATAGGTTCTCGTAACGTTGGCAATGTATCTAAACCACTTTAGACACATAAGCAATGAGCGACATCTAGCAATGCATTATTACTACCCAAGTGATGAGAAAGTCGAGATCCGACTTAACCTCAGTGACTATGACAATGTATGACCTTGTCCTTCTATCCTTGATATCTAGATTGACCAATGAGGTATAGACCGTGTCATCCTCGATCAATCTTTTTTGTTTCTTGATCCCCGAGTAGACTCACTCAAACAAATGGGCTCAATATCTCATATTGACTCATTTGAGCATGACCATGCGTTTTAGTAGTCCTACTCGATGAAGGGGCCCACATATATCACTCCCATTATATGGGAGGGATAGATCCCATCTACATCACTCACATCCCTCTGCATAATTTATTACATACCCAGTGATCGCCTTTATAGTCCACCCTGTTATGCGTGACGTTTGACGTTACCAAAGTTCAGAACTCCTTATGTAGGGAACCGTAGTGACTTTAGTTCTAAGGACTATTCCTACTAATAGTCACATGAGAAAGTTTATGACACTGATATGGTAATCTATGAAATTTTCTCATGGCGGGTCAATTCAATACACATTCTCTAATGTATACCCATGTGTCAATTTCATATCACATATCCATGACTTGTGAGCTCAAGTCATCATTTGACCTACATACTAGTCTCCATGCATTAATATTGTCCTAGAATATTAATTCTTGACTAGGAATGGTTTAGTATAGTGTTCTCTACATCATCTCACTATTGATTCAACCAATCGATATGATGTAGATAAGAAACTATTACCCAAGGACATTATTATACTTAGTTATTTGGCACTAATATAAAGTAAGTGTAATAACCAAGTATGCCTTTATTAATCATAGAATATGATACAAAAGGTGCCTAGTCAATCATCACATAATTGTCTTTAGGGCTCCTACTAACAATCTCCCATTAGAACTAGTGCCAATCACTATAATATCTAACACCCAATGACCTAGTGTGACCATCATGTTTCATCTGTGCCAAAGCCTAAATCAAAGGATCCGCGATGTTAGCACCAGTGGGTACTCAACATATCCTTACATCTCCTCTATCGATGTTTTCTCGAATGAGATGGAAGCGTCGTAGTATGTGTTTGGTCCGCTGATGAGAGTGAGGTTCTTTATCCTATACAATAGCCCCATTGTTGTCACAATAGAGGTCTATCGGGTTTGATATGTGATAACTAGTATTTTGACGGATATATTTTGTGCAATTAGAGAGGTAATTTGAGTCTTTGGGGTGTATTTATTTATGAAATGATGCATAATTATGACTAGGATATATTTCCATTGGTTAATTAATTTTCCTAGATTTTCACACTCATATTTGATTCTATTGAATTTTTGGGACAGCTTGTGCATCATCGAATCAAAAGGGGCACATCCGGGGCGAAGATGGATCCATAAAGAACGACATCGGACTCTAATTTCATTCTGTTGGAGCCCTGATTGTTCACCAGACCAATCAGAGAAGGTCTGATTGGTCACTAGAACAATCAAGGAAGGCCTGATTGGTCACCAGACCGATCAGGGAAGGCGTGATCGCTCCAGTGATCGATCAGGGAAGGCCTGATCGGTCCCAGACCGATCTGAAGGAGATGACACAAAAGAACTCAGAATTTTAGCTACTGATCAAATCCTGATTGGTCCACAGACCTATCAGGGAGGTTCCTGATCGGTCCCCAGACTGATCAGGGGTCATCCAGTCCGATCAGAGAGCTACCAGATCGATCAGTAGCTGTCCAAATGCGATCGGATGCATTAGTCATCACAACCCTCCACTTGGATCTGGCAATGAAGATTGATGGAGCTTCATTGCAACTGATCTCAGCCACTCATCAGAGGAAATCAAGGGTGGAAAGGAGGAGTAGAAAAGGGGATTAGGGCAGCCAAAGATGGGATCTCATCTCACGCCATCATGGAAGGTCGGAACCTTCTTCCACCCCGACACCTCTTCCCTCACCAAGGCCGGCGGTTCTTCTCTCCACCTCGTTGCCGCCGGCCGGCCGGAGCTTCTTCTCCACCTCCACTTCTCCTTCTTCTTCACTCCTCATCCGAAAACCCTAGGGGCAGCCGCTCCTTCATCAGATTGGGCAGCCACTCCTTCATCAGATGCGGCAGCAGCCCTTCACATTCCTTCACAGTAATTTTTCAGATCCATTCCGGCAGTCTTCATCAGATTGTTTGATTTGTTTGATGTAGTTGAATGTTATGTGCTTGATGATGATTGTTTGTATTGGATGGATCTTTCCCATTTCAAATTGCACGTACTTGAATCAATTTACAGCATGCCTATCTTGTGTTTGGTTAAATGCCTCTTAGAACAAAACTATCAATTGTGATGTTTCTTAGTTGCTTAACTTTTATTTTGTATTGCTTTTCCCATTGCTTTAAGTTTTATGTCTCATTTACATGCAATTAAGTTAGGTTAGATTAGATTTCTTTAATGCTGTAGGTTTTGCTCCATGCTTAGTTTCATCAATGCTTTATTTCAAGTTGCCCTTTTCTTTTCTCCAACTATAGTTTAGATTAGATTAGATCTCTTTTACTCGCATTGCCTTTCATTAATTAGGATTAGATTTCATACTCGCTTTGCTATTTCATTTCGTAGTCTTAGCGTTCAAATACAAACCCTAGTTTCATATCCAAAATCTAGAAGCAATAACTTGGAATCCTAAGATTATTAACCTATCAATACATTCCTTGAGAGAGACGACTTGAGTTACTCTATACTACATTAGTTTAGGGGTGTTCGATACTTTAATTGTATTTGAAATCGTAACACAACTAAAACGGTTATCAAATTTGACGCCGTTGCCGGGGAGTATAGTGGTGTTTGATAAATTTAGGATTTGATTCTATTCTTATTTGCTTTATCCTTTTGTACACGGGTGCTGCCATTTTGTTTGTTTTGTGACAGAACTGCAGGTTCAAAATGTCTTCAAATGAACAGTTAGAGATCAAATTTTTGATGGAGTTAAAAGGTTTGTTTAAGCTGAAGGAGTGCCAACAATGGACAAACGCTTATCCATCTCCCTACCAGCAGCCGTGTCAACAATTTCAGCAGCCTTTTCAAGATTTTCATCAGTCCTATTCAGATTTTCAACAACCAGATTATCAATTTCAGCAAGGGCAGTCACAATCTCAGCCTTTTCAAGAATTTCAGCAGCCCTATTTAGATTTTCAGAAAAGCCAACATTTCAATCAACCACCACAGCAATTTCAACCACTATTTTAGAATTTTCAGCAAGGGTACAATCCAAATTTTCAGCAAGATTTTCAACCATTTCAGCAGCCACAACAGTAGTTTCAGCAGAATTTCTAGGATTTCCAACAACCATTCAATTATGATCAGCAAGGATGGCCACATTCACAGCAAATTTATCAGCCACCATTCCAGAATTTTCAGCAAGATTTTCCATTTTCACTGCCCCAGAATTTTCAACCTTTCAACCAACACTCTCAACAAGCAGATCAGCTATTTCGGAGTCACAATTTTCAGCAACCTCCACCAAGTTGGCAAACTGATTTTCATCAACTTCAGCAGCCCAATTATTCATTTGATCAACCCCAACTATTTGATTTTCAGAATTCACAGCCTACTCATAGTTTTCAGCAACCTTATGCTACCTTTCAAGACCAACAGGATGATCCTATGCTTTCATGGTCACATTCGGTTCAGCAAGAAGAACCGGAGTTTCCACTCACTTTGGAGCACTCCTCACTCATTTGCTGCAACAATAAGAGAGGAGTTTTCAGCAGTTGAGCACTCAGATTAGCACTCAGATTAGTGCTCAGCTTCAGCAGCAATTTGAGAAGGATCTTTCGCAATGTAACGCTCCATTTCAGCAGCATCAGGAAGGCTATGGACAGTTTCAGAGTAGGATTGATGCTTCCAGTCAGAACATAGAGCAACCAATTGGATAGATATCCTCCACCATTAGTCAGATGCATACTGTAGGGACCAGGATCGATGCTCAGAGAGGATATTTTAGTTCGGATGACCAGGAGGAGGTGTTAGCTACAGGGGAGGCTGAAGATTTGAAGGCTGTATCTGACTCGTTTTTTGTTGCAGATGATTCTATAGGTGTAGGAGATTGCACTAAGCCCCAGGGACCACCTATATTGATTGAGATGCCTTCAGAGGATAGGTTTGAAAGTGTAGGGGATTGCACTGAGCCCAGGGACCACCCATACCTACTGGGCAGTCATTATCTATAGAGGCAGTGGAGGAAATTGATAGTAAAACTTGTGACAGTCTTGAATTTGATTCTGAAGCTCTATAGGACCCTTCTAGTTTTTTATTTTGTGATCCATCTAGTCTTTTATTTTGTGATGACATAGTTATTGATGGTCCTAATTTTTCTAATATGGTTGTTGCAGATATGGTTGTTAAAGAATACGTTACAGATGAATCTATAGGTGTAGGGGATTGCACTGAGCCCCAGGGATCACCTACATTGAGTGACATATCAAAAGATTCAGAGGATAAGTATGGAAGTGTAGGGATTTGCATGGTGGAAGCAAGAACCCAAGAATCACCTCTTTTTGTTGTATGTCCACCAGAACCTGAACCTGAGATTGTAGTGGAGCATGTACTTGACCAGGAGATTCTTCAGCACGATCAGGTAAGTATTCCTCTTATTTCTTTGGAAAAAGTCATGGAGGTACCTAGTGTTGAATTTGTTGAATGTGGAGCATGTTGTGATATATATCAGGTAAATGCTGATTGTGAAAAATTCTTAGAGGTTCCTAAAATTGATGTTATTTGTTGTGATAAATTTATTGACACATCTTCTATAGAAATTGTTTGTGAAAAACTTGTAAAGGCACTTGAAATTGATTTTGTTAAATGTGGTGAATTAATTGGTACATCTTTTATAGATATAGGTTGCAAAAAATTTTCAGAAGTGCCTCAAATTGATGTTGTTTGTTCTGATGAATTACTTGACACATCCTATGCAGAAATTGATGGTGAAAAACTAATAGAGGTACCAAAAATTGATTTCATTGGTTATGTTAAGTTTTTTGATGCATCTTTTGTAGAAAATAATTGTGATAAATTTATTGAGGTACCGAAAATTGATTTTGTAGGATGTGACGCATATCTTGATTCTTTTTATGTAGAGGTGGTATATATTTCACTCTTTTCATACCCTGCATGCGTGCGGGAGGTATTTTCTCTACATGGTTTTGCACGATCCCGTAGACTTCTAGAATGGGTACTGAAACTTAATAGCCTACAACCTCCCGGAAGGACTTCTAAGGAGCATGCAGTGGGAGGGGTCGAGTTCACTTTGACTTTTAATCATTTACCCCAAGAATGGATTCTGAACCTTAATCGTCTCCGACCACCGGAAGATGCTTGTGCAAAATTAATAAGGGAGAAATCTGTGCACTACAAGGTTGATCATAGGAGGATAGTTCTCCCAAGATGGATGATACGTGCTCTCTATCCTACATAAAGGGGAGTTTGTTCCTTTTCTTTCCTTTTTCTTATTTTTTCTTTATGTTTATACTTGCATGTTTGTTTGCTTTAATACTTTGCATTCATACTTTGCTTCTTCATTCTGCATTTTGTTTGGTCTTGAATAAACCTTGCTTGACTTCTAGTTGTATCTCCCTACATGTACCTTTATTATGCTTTGAGAATCATAAAAGATGGTTAAAGTCTGACTATTGAGTTTTGGTTTCCTTGGTATGCTTGGGGACATTAATTGCATTTAGTCATTTGTTGTGGTGATGGAATCTAACTTGATAGATTAAGCATGACATTTTATTGTTCACCTAGTGAGGTTATTGCTATGCTTATCCTTAATCCTCCTATGTGCGATAACATTTGTGATACTTGACACTCTAGAACTTGCTTTGATTCTTTTTGAAATTACAATAGCATAAGCTTACATGAATATGATGGAGGAAAACTTTCTTGTTGATCTTTTAGTTTTCCCTCTACTTTGCTATTGTTACTACTGAGCATTTCACCTAGTGCTTTCATGTTTCATTGTGTTTCCTTTGTCAGATCTTTTCATTGTCATTACATTCTCACTGTCATGTTTCATTGTGTTCAAAATGTCTTCAAATGAACAATTAGAGATCAAATTTTTGATGGAGTTAAAAGGTTTGATTAAGCTGAAGGAGTGCCAACAAAGGGCAAACGCTTATCCATCTCCCTACCAGCAGTCGTGTCAACAATTTCAGCAGCCTTTTCAAGATTTTCAGCAGTCCTATTCAGATTTTCAACAACCAGATTATCAATTTCAGCAAGGGCAGCCACAATCTCAGCCTTTTCAAGAATTTCAGCAGCCCTATTCAGATTTTCAGCAAAGCCAACATTTCAATCAACCACCACAGCAATTTCAACCACTATTTCAGAATTTTTAGCAAGGGTACAATCCAAATTTTCTGCAAGGGTACAATCCAAATTTTCAGCAAGGGTACAATCCAAATTTTCAGCAAGATTTTCAACCATTTCAGTAGCCACAACAGCAGTTTCAGCAGAATTTCCATGATTTCCAACAACCATTCAATTATGATCAGCAAGGATGGCCACATTCACAGTAAATTTATCAGCCACCATTCCAGAATTTTCAGCAAGATTTTCCATTTTCACCGCCCCAGAATTTTCAACCTTTCAACCAACACTCTCAGCAAGCAGATCAGCTATTTCAGAGTCACAATTTTCAGCAACATCCACCAAGTTGGCAAACTGATTTTCAACAACTTCAGCAGCCTAATTATTCATTTGATCAGCCCCAACTATTTGCTTTTCAGAATTCACAGCCTACTCATGGTTTTCAGCAACCTTATGCTACCTTTCAAGACCAACAGGATGATCCTATGCCTTCATGGTCACATTCGGTTCAGCAGCAAGAACCGGAGTTTCCACTCACTTTGGAGCCACTCCTCACTCATTTGCTGCAACAACAAGAGAGGAGTTTTCAGCAGTTGAGCACTCAGATTAGCACTCAGATTAGTGCTCAGCTTCAGCAGCAATTTGAGAAGGATCTTCCGCATTGTAACACTCCATTTCAGCAGCATCAGGAAGGCTATGGACAGTTTCAGAGTAGGACTAATGCTTCCAGTCAGAACATAGAGCAACCAATTGGACAGATATCCTCCACCATTAGTCAGATGCAGACTGCAGGGATCAGGATCGATGCTCAGAGAGGATATTCTAGTTCGGATGACCAAGAGGAGGTGTTAGCTATAGGGGAGGCTGAAGATTTGAAGGCTGTATCTGACTCGTTTTTTGTTGCAGATGATTCTATAGGTGTAGGGGATTGCACTAAGCCCCAGGGACCACCTATATTGATTGAGATGCCTTCAGAGGATAGGTTTGAGAGTGTAGGGGATTGCACTGAGCCCTAGGGGCCACCCATACCTACTGGGTAGTCATTATCTATAGAGGCAGTGGAGGAGATTGATAGTAAAGCATGTGACAGTCTTGAATTTGATTCTGAAGCTCTACAGGACCCTTCTAGTTTTTTATTTTGTGATCCATCTAGTCTTTTATTTTGTGATGACATAGTTATTGATAGTCCTAATTTTTCTAATATGGTTGTTGCAGATATGGTTGATAAAGAATACGTTGCAGATGAATCTATAGGTGTAGGAGATTACACTGAGCCCCAGGGATCACCTACATTGAGTGACATATCAGAAGATTCAGAGGATAAGTATGGAAGTGTAGGGATTTGCATGGTGGAAGCAAGAACCCAAGAATCACCTCTTTTTGTTGTATGTCCACTAGAACCTGAACCTGTGATTGTAGTGGAGCATATACTTGACCAGGAGATTCTTCAGCACGATCAGGTAAGTATTCCTCTTATTTCTTTGGAAAAGGTCATGGAGATACCTAGTGTAGAATTTGTTGAATGTGGAGCATGTTGTGATATATCTCAGGTAAATGCTGATTGTGAAAAATTATTAGAGGTGCCTAAAATTGATGTTATTTGTTGTATTTCATGAGATACACATAGCCATATCTACTGACATCATCAGTGAAAGTGATGAAGTACTGATAGCCTCCTCTTGTTGTGACATTGAAAGGGCCACATACATCAGTATGTATGAGTCCTAACAAGTCTGTCGCTCTTTCATCGTGTCCACTAAATGGAGTTTTGGTTATCTTGCCTAGAAGACAAGATTCACATGTCTCATATGATTCAAAATCAAATGAGTCTAGTAATCCATCCTTATAAAGCTGGGATATGCGACTCTCATTTATATGACGTAAGCGACAATGCCAGAGATACGTTTGATTCAAATCATTTGGTTTGAACCGTTTGGTATATGTTATAGATTGAGTTCTCTAAGTCTTGATCATAGAGTCCATTCATAAGTGGTGCACTACAATAGAACATGTCATTTAACATTATAGAACAACATTTATCCTTTATGATAAATGAAAAACCTTTCTTATCCAAACAAGATACAGAAATTATGTTCTTAGTTAGTGTAGGTACATAAAAGCACTCCTCTAGTTCTAAAATAAGCGCAGTGGGAAAAGACAAGGAATATGTTCCTACAATAATAGGAGCAACTCTTGCGCCATTACCTACTCGTAGGTCCACTTCGTCCTTTGTCAACGATCTAGCTCATTGAAGGCCCTGCTCATTAGAACAAATGTGAGATGCACAACCGGTATTTAATACCCAAGAAGAAGAAATAGATAGATTGACTTCTATAACAAAAATACCAAAGGCTAAAGTCTCACTTCATTTCTTCTTTACTTCCTCTAGGTAGATTTTGCAATTCTGCTTCCAATGTCTTGTTTCACCACAGTGGAAGCAGGTCCCTTCCTTAGACACCCTGCCTTTGGCCTTCAATGCTTGGCCTTGCCTTTGGCTTGGGTCTTACCCTTGCCCTTAGACTTCCATTTGCATTTGCCCTTCTGTACTATCGGTACATTACTGGTCTTGGTTTTCTTGAGATTGAGTTTAACAGTTCTCAACATGCTGAGCATTTCAGGCAATCACTTGTCAATTTCGTTCATGTTATAGTTCATGACAAATTGACTGTACCCTTCCGGCAACGATTGCAGGATAAGGTCTGTGGCCATTTCTTGGCCCAGTGGAAATCCCAATCTTTCATGGTTCTTGATATACCCAATCATCTTGATTACGTGAGTTCCTACGGGAGTTCCTTCTTGTATCTTGCATGCAAATAGGGCGTTAGACACCTCAAACCGCTCGTGCCTAGCTTGCCCTTGATATAGTTATTTTAGGTGCTCAACCATATCATGTGCATCCATGTTCTCATGTTGCTTCTGAAGCTCAGAGTTCATGGTGGCAAGCTGAGGCATGATACATCGAGTGCATCATCCTGATGCTTCTTGTAAGCATCTTTTTCCACACGGGTATCGGTAGTGGCGAGTGCTTCTAGATGTGGTTGCTCTAGGACGTCCAACATTCGTTCTTGCTTGAGGACGATCCTCAAGTTTATGTACCAGTCAAGGAAATTAGCTCCATTGAGCTTGCCCTTCTCAAGGACGGATCACAGAGAGAGAGAGTATTTGACATGTTAGATGACATGGTGATGTATAACAGTAAAACATACAGAAATAAGTATCATATCTAGATCATTTAATTAGCTCTTCAATTAAATGATACTCCCACTGAATCGTAGAGCTTTGATAGGGACTAGCCATGGATGTTGGCAAACTCAATTTGTCCATACTACTAGCTCCAAACCAAAAAGCGACCATATTCATGTGGGGCAAGATCCATATTATACCTCATCTTGACTTAGCTTTGGCTAATCGCCCAAGACTTGGTACAATTAGGTAGGTAATATTTTACCAATTACATCTTATGCAACTCTTGGAAACAAAGGGTCAAGATCCACATTACACATCATCTTGAGTTAGCTTTGGCTAATCACCCAAGACATAGTATAATTGTTCTCTTACCCAATTTTCTCAACTTTTGGGATATGCCTCTAAGTTTCTCAATCCAATTGAGGTGACTTAGTTAAGTCTCAACCAAAGTTCGATATCGGGACATCACAATTGTCCACTCGCACTCTACCAAGATAAAATGTATCGCTTTGCTTTGGCAAACCCAATAACAAATGATCGAGGTAGTTTATGGGTACCAAACTTTGATAGGCATATCAAGTTGACTTAATTAAGATAAATATTTATCTAATCATGCATCACATGATGGAATCACTTGGGTATGGCTCGGTGGGTCTCCAAAGCGAACACGGGGTCGAACATGAGAGACCTCTCCATGTCTACGGATTAAAAATTTAATTAGAATGGAGACCTGTCTACCAAACTACTGTCTCGTCATCGTATCAATTGATTCAAGTTACAACTTATCCAAACTCAAAAGTAAGACCTTGTAACTTTCCGAATCAATTGACCACGGAAAAGATGACGAGTGGATCGCCGGTTTTTATGTTTATCTTCGGGGTCCATGACATAATTAATTATCATACAATTAATTGACAAACACTTAACGAACAATGATAACGAATTAATAACACATGCAATAACAATATATAACATAAAATGATAGAAACTAATAAGGAGCCAAAGAGAGATATACCTCGTCTTTTACCTCGTAGTCTTCTACCGTATGGCCCTCCCTTCTCGGATGTTGTGTGGGCGACGATCTACCAAGACGCGGAGTCACCAAGGGCTTCCAATTGATCCTTTCTTCTTCCTTATTCCATTGCACCAACAAACCCTAGATGCTAGGGTTTCTGCCGGTTACCTCACCTCCTCCCTTGATCCCGCCGGCCACCACCAACCTTCAAGGAGATCCGGCCACAAGGGAGCTAAGGTATGGATGAAGAGCAAGATGAAGAAGTGGAAGGAGAGGAGAGAAAAGGTCCCCTCTTCTTCCCACACAAACCCGCTGCCACCTCCTCTTCTTTCTCAATCCCGCCGGCGCCAACCAAGGAAGATCCTTGCTTTTCCGGCCACCAACCACCTCTCCTCCTTGCTCACAGCTTGGGCATGCAATGGAAGGGGATGTAGAGATTAAAGAAGAAGAGAATGTAGAAGAAGAAGGAGAAGAAATCTATTTCTTCTCCTCTTCACATCCAGCGCCGCAACTCAGACAAGAGTCGCCGTCGGCAGCCCCTTCTCTCTCTTTTCTACTCCTCGCCGAGCACCAAGGTTCTCCTCCTAGACCTGGTGATCCTTCATGCCAAAGAGGAGGAATAGACGAAGATGGTTGAAGGAGAAAACCACTTCCTTTTTCCTCTTCTTCACCCGGCGCAAACAACCCTAGGAGAGAGAGTGTAAGGGAGAAGGTTAGGGATTTGGTTTGTGGTTTTTGGATGATCAATTAAGCCTTTTATTTCATGACTCCTATGGGGTATATATAGGGCTACGATAGGGACCATGAGGAGGAGTTGGATCTTGGTTCGCTAATGGATCCAAATCCGATCCATTAATGGAGATCCATTTCACTAAAGGATCCCCATTGAACTTCCTCACCAACCCTCATATTTTCATATGAGCTCCACCTATTATGAGCACATCCATCTCCCCATATTCAAGATATCGAATGCTCGTCGATTAATTTAAATTATTGACAATTTTAATTAATCAACCTCTTGATCCTTGACTAGTACCACTCAACATTTTCATCATGTTGGACCATAGTCCACTTTGAATATTTAACATGATGAACCTTATGAGCTCATCAAGAGGGCATCATCATCCCGATTCACCAGGACACAGATTCCATCAATAATCAATGACACATCATGTAAATAATATTATTTCCCAACTTATTGGACCTATCGATTTAGCAGAATAAATCTCGCCCATTGGTAAATCAAAGAAACAATAATTAAGTACACATGCTCGTTATTATTTCAGGATTTAGATATTGTACTTTATAATATATCCGAGGTCTAATCCAATTATAAAGTCAGTATAAATTGGATGACCTCTATTTTGGTCTTGCTCATTGCACACAAAGCGCACTAGTGTAATTCTATGGTTAAGACAAACCACACTTAATTACACTACAACCATCCCAATGGTTTGTCCAACTCCATCTCAGTTGTGAGCCTCTTACTTATACTCTGCAAGGAACTGATAACATGATCTTCTGTGCGTCACCACACACCATGTTATCTACAATGCAAAGTATCGGACTTTTGTGCACATACTAATATAAATATGCAACCTGTGATTATGTGTTCTCATTCAAAATGTAGATGTTCTAATACAAAAGCAAGACTTTTAGTATACATCCTAACAATCTTCCACTTATAATGAAAGACTTTTCTGCCTTCAAAATGCCATACATTTGACCCCTTGATCCCCACATGCCTAAAAGCTCGCGCTACCAAGGCCACAGTGAAAAGATCTTCCTAGGTTGTCCTCTGATGTAATCTAGGCAACAACAACTATTCCTCACTAGGGTGGTACTTGCGCTCTATGTGTTTACTCGCCTTATGGACTTGTGGTTCACCAGACCGATCAGGCTAGGATCAGACTGATCAGGCTCCATCCTGATCGGTCCCCAATGCGTAATCAGAAATCGCGACTTCTCTGGGATCCGATCACCAGACCGATCCCAAGTCGTGGATCGGTCACCAGACCGATCCACCCCTTTGCAGGGTGATTTCTCAGCTTCGCAGTCCAACCCTCCTGATCGGTCACCAGACCGATCAGGGCATGCTCGGACCGATCAAGCTCCATCCTGATCGGTCATAGTGAGGAACTCGCGACATTTGATCGTTCACCAGAACAATCTGAATAGTAACGCTGATCGGTCACCAGACCGATCAGGAGCCGCACAGAAAGTTTTCCAAACTCAGTGTATGCTCCATGATCGGTCACTGATAAGTGCTATTTTGTTGATCATTTCAGATTCTAAAATCCATGTTTGACCCATATTTTACTTGCTTAATATTGAATTTGGCCTAGGTTTTATGAATTTATTCAATTTTGGGCTTGATTGTAAATCTTGATACATTGGAAATATTTTGGCACTAAATTGTGAATCTATTTTTATAGGCTTGGAAGGATCATGGACCTAGGTCATGCAGTGTCAAACTTGAGTCAGTAGTGGACCCGGATCGAGTGATCAAGCATCCGACTAATATGGGCCGTCCGATTCAAAAACGGTTAGATCTAAGCCATCTAAGAACTTTTGATGCAATCCGAGCTGGGGTTGAAGCTAATTAAGCACTCAGGTCAAGATATGAAATTTTCATCCAAATCAGAGATCATTTAGCCGTTGAATTAAGCTCGAGAGGATCTAGACCGTCCATTCAAAGATTAGGTTGATCTGAGCCATCCGTTACAAATCTGGAAGATCCGAGCCACGAGAGGCAGATCCTAACCCATGATTGAGATCTGGAGATATTGGGCTCGATCGGATAAGAATCAGCCGTTGGATGAGTTCTAAGCAATCTGGGTCGTCCATTTCCAAACTATATAAACTGAATTCTCATCCCAGATCGGTTGTCGCGTCTTCGCCGTAGTTTTCGCTTCTTCGCATTTTTCTTTCTGTTGTTCTTCAATTTTCTTCATCTGAGGGCGTGACCACTTCGATTCCCATCTTGGATCAAGTTCTAGATCGTCGGATCTTCTTCTCCGTGAGATTTTCAACTCCAATTCGCCCAAGAACAGAGCTGATTGAGGGTTTCATCAGATCTGCTATTCGATTGCTTGGATCTCGTTTGTGTGTCATTTTCATCCATCTGAGCTAGCCGAAGGGTTCTCTGGAGTGTTCTGATCATCTCCAAGCCATCATCGCAATTCGACACAACGAGATCGAGGAGATCGGATGAGTTTTTCAGATTTGAGCAGAGTTTGAGTTTGATTTGGTCACTGAGACAGATTTTCCAACAATCTATCGAGCTAAGGGTTTCGAGGCTCACTCTTGTGTGACGACAAGAAGAGCTTGAGCTAAGGAAGGGATCGAAGCTTAGTTTCTTGCGATTTCTTGTTTCTCATCAGTAGTTTAATTGCAGCGTATCGTTTCCATTTCTGAATTTGTATCAGTTAAATGCAGTTTTGTTGAATTGTTCCTGCGTTTATTATTGTTTCAATTCTGCACTCTTATTAGCTCGATTACTTGTTTAGTGAACAATTACTCTAATTTCAGTTTGCATTTCTGCTGTTCGTATCAGTTTTCTGCTTTCATTCTTGAGTATCAACTTCGTTTCTGAATTCTGCAGTTTACTTCAAATTCAGTTTGTGTCCAGTTTTAATTCCGAAAATTAGAGATAACTGTTAGTGTGCTAATGCATTTGATCTAAGTTTGCTTTGCATTTAGTTTCATTTATGCATTCTTGCTCAGCTTGTTGCGTACCAGTTTTCAGTTTGCGTCTCAACATCATTTCGGCAATGTTTTAGTTTTTCATTTCTGAATTGGTGTCAAGTAAACATTAGTTGAATTCATCTTGCTTCTCTAAACTTTAGATTAGTGCATTCGAACTCAGTTTACCCTATTAGACTCTGCATTTGAATTGTTGTTTCATCCCTGCATTCAGTTTCTGGAATCCTGAATTCATTTCTGCATTCGACAGTTTCAGTTCTATTGTTGAAATGTTCAGTTTATAATTTCTAAAGCTGTATCAATGGAACATTAGCTCTTCTAAATCCTATCTGAACACTAATTTTGTGCAATTAATTTCAGCTTGCTTGTTTGTATTTGCATCTGATTTGTTGCTGCCTTTTTGCTTTAATGCTCTGAATTCTTGCATTTTAATTCTGAATTAAGCTTGTTCCTGCCTTGATCAGTTTTCAGGTTTCAAATTTCTTCATTCATCCTTGCACATCACTTCATTGATAGCCTAGCCTTCCAAGCCGAATTGATCAGTTATAATTTCTGCATTTAGTTTAAGTTTTTCGGCACATAAGATTTTCTCATTTTGGTATCAAGTTTGTTCAATTGCTTGCATTTTGGTACCAAGTGAAGTTTCGGCATTGCCTTTGTATCAGTTGTTCATAGATTGCTTAGCATTTGGTTTATTTTGAGTGGTAATTCCTGAAGCTAATATCTGCGTTAGTATCAATCGAAATTTGGTATGATTTGATATCAGATTTGTTTTCCAAATTCGGCTAAGCTGCATTTAAGTTCCCAATTGTTTGAGTTCATTAGTATTGCAAACAAAACCCAAATCTTATTTGAAACCCAAAAATATTTGACGACACATAAACTCGAGCTTGAATCAAACAACCTTACTAGCCCTTGAAAAAATACGACCTGTGGCCCCTTTACTACATTTTTATCTTTGTTAGCAAAAAGGGTTTCCAGCTTCACAAATATCTAAATTTGAGACCCACATTCGTGACACTTAGCCTCTTTTGGGTTCATCAAATTTTTGGCGCCGTTGCCGGGGAACTTAACTAGTTGAGTTTGTTTAATTTGAGCTTGTGTTTAATATTTATATTCTTTGATTCTATTCTTGATTGCTTTATTTTTTGTATACGGTTGCTGCCATTTTACTTGTTTTGTGACAGGATTGCAGGTTCAAAATGTTTTCAACTGAACAATCCGAGATCAAAAGTTCATTGTTGGAGTTGAAATGTTGGATTAAGCTGATGGAGTGCCAACAAAGAACAAGTGCTTATTCATCTACTTACCAGCAGCCGTGTCAACAGTTTCAGCAGCAAAACCAATATTTACAGCAATCCCACTCAAATTTTCAGCAACCAAATTATAATTCTCAGCAAGTTCAACCATCATTCCAGCCTAATTATCAGCCATTGCAGCAACAATTTCAGCCCTACAATCAGCCCCAACAGCCCCAATTCCAACAAAACCCATCACAACAACAATTTCAGCAGCCGCAACAAAATTTCCAGCAACCGCAGCAATATCAGCAACAATTCCAGCCTCAATTCCAGCAACCTTTCCAAGGGAATCAACAAGGTTTTCAAGGAAATTTGAATTTTCAGCAACAATATCAACCACTACAGCCATCATTCCAACAATCACAACAAAGTTTACAGCCTTTTAATCAGAACTTTCAGCCACAAAATCAAGGATTTCAGCCCACTCAGTTTCAATCTTCACCACAACCATTTCCACTTCAAAATCAGAACTTTCAATGCTATAATTCTCAGCAAGTTCAACCATCATTCCAACCCAATTTTTAGCCCTTTCAACAGCCATTTCAGCCCTACAATTAGCCCCAACAGCCCCAATTCCAACAATCACAGCAGGGTAATATTTTTGGCGCCATACAAAACATCGAAGGATGCCTTGGACAATTGGTTAATCAAATGAATCAAATACAAGCCCAAAGATCAGGACAATTATCTTCTCAAGCTACTCTTAATTCTGAGGGGCATGATTGTGATCTAACTTTGGGGAATGAAGAGGTTGTTTCAAGTTTAAACACTCCAAATGCCGTATTTCCTGAAAAATTTCCAGCATTCCATTTTCCCACTCAAAACAACCCTGGAGTTGAATTTATATCAGTCCAAGGTGACCCTAGTGAAAGTCTAAGACCTTTTTCAAGTGATCTTACAAATTTGGTGGATGAAGAAGAAGAAATCATTAAAATCAGGGCACCTACAGCATGCATTCCTTCGAAGATTCCTGCTCAAAATTCATTTCCAAATTTTTCAACTCAAGAAGAAGAACCAAAAGTCTCTTTACTATTTTTTCAGCACCCCAGAGAGGATCCTCCTAGCATTAGCATGAATATTCCAGATGAGACTGTTAAGGCAGAGTTAATTGCTGATGATGTTTCATTTGACATAGAGGGAGGAGATTTGAGCACAGATAAGGTTGAAGATGCAATAGAGACAGAGGCATTGGAGGAGATGGATGGAAAAGCATGTGACAGCCTTGAATTCGAAACTGAAGCTTTACAGGACCCTTCTTATCTTTTATTTTGTGATGATATTGCTATTGATGGTCCTAATTTTTCTAATATGGTTGTTGCAGATATTACTGAGGAAGCATGCATGGGAGATGATTCTACAGGTGTAGGGGATTGCACAGAGCCCCAGGGACCACCATCATTGACTGATACATTAGAAGATTCAGAGGATAAGCCAGAAAGTGTAGGGACTTGCATGGTGGAAGCAAGAACCCAAGAATCACCTGTTCAGTTGAGTGTCCACCAGAACTTGAGCCTGAGATGGAACCTGTACTTGACCAGGAGGAAGCTATGGATACATCTATTCTTGTAGAACCTCCAGGTATTCTTCAGCACGATCAGGTAAGTATACCTCTTATTTCTTTGGAAAAATCAATAGAGGTACCTCAAACTGATTTTATTGTTTGTGATACACTTATGGATACATCTTGTGTAGAATTTGATTGTGAAAAATTGATAGAGGTACCTAGTGTTGAATTTGTTGAAAGTGAAGCATGTTGTGATACATCAGATGTAAATGCTGATTGTGAAAAAATTTTAGAGGTGCCTAGAATTGATGTTGTTTGTTGTGATGAATCTCTTGCTATATCTATGCTGAAATTGATTGTGAAAAACTTATGGAGGTACCCGAGATTGATTTTATTGGCTGTGAAACATTTCTCGATATACCTTATGTAGAAACGACTTGTGAAAATCTGATAGAGGTACCTAATGTTGATTTCATTAGTTGTAATACATTGCTTGATACATCCTTGGTGGATATTAATTGTGAAAATTTCTTAGAGATACCTAGTGTTTATTTTATTGGTTGGAAGCAGCTTTGATATATCGTTTGTGGAAATAATTGTGAAAATTCCATTGAAGTATCTAAAATAGATTTCATTGGTGGTAGTAAGTTTCTTGATATACCTTTGGTGGATATTAATTGTGAAAAATTCATTGAGGTACCAAAAATTGATTTTATTGGATATGATGCATTTTTGGATACATTCTATGTAGAGATTGATGGTATTACACTTCTATCTTACCCTGCACGCATGAGAGAGGTATTACATGGTTTTGCAGGGTCCCGAAGACTTCTGGAGTGGGTGCTCCATCTAAACAGTCTCCAACCTCCTGGAAGGATTTTCAAGAAGCATCAAGAGGGAGGAGTTGATTTTGCTTTGACTCATAGCACTCCACCTCTAAAATGGATGTTGTACCTTAATCGTCTACGACCACCTGAACATTTTTCTGTGAAATTCAAGTGTGGGGGAGACATGCACCATGATATAGATCACATAATGAATGCTCTCTCAATTACCCATACTCCTCCACTACCACGATGGAGGTTATTTCTTGATAGACTCCGACCGCCAGAAATAAAGGGGAGTTTGTTCTTTCTTGCATTTTCTTTCTTTGCATGTTTCATTTTTATGTTTTCTAGAAGTAGAATTTTCTTTTAAAATGAGTTCTTGCTAATAAATGCGTGAGTAGAGTAGAATGAATAAATAGACATTGTAAATACCATATTATTTCTTTTGGATTTTTTCTTAATGAATAGGAATAAATGTATCCCTATAGGTTGTCTTCATGTCATTTTAGAGTCTCTTGAAAATAAATTAAATTTGGTTGTTAAAGACTTAAGGTTTGAGCTAATGGATGAATTCTTGGATGCTTGAGTACTACTTGGCTATGGATTCTTAATTGATGACTTGAGATGAATTATTTGTACCTAGTGAGAATTAGCCTTATTTTTGTGACACACATATGTGATTGTACTCTAGAACTTGCTTAGGTTCTTTCAAAACCATATTTCTATGATTGGATCACATCTATAGAGGCTAATCAATTTGTTTTCCTTTCCATATCAATTTTTGGCAATAATCAAGTTTATTCTATTTTCCTTTCCATACTTCCTACTCTTAACCATACTTTTCTATGGACTTGTTTGTTTGGGATGTTTCTTGATGTTACTTTGCCTGAGACGGACAAAAGATCAAGTGTGGGGGAGGTGGCTAGTGTTTTGGAATCATTTTTTATCAAGGATGCATTTCATTTCAAGAAAAAAAAATCTTTGTGGTTGAATCAAAAAGATGCCAAATTGAATTGAGTTTGGTATTAAGAACAAGTGGGAAGAAGTAGTTAAGGAGGAAAACAATTGAGGCATCTAGATTCCTTATTTTATTTTGAAGATCCAAATGGCACGCAAAAGAAAATCTGTGCTAAAGTGAAGGAGAAAAAAAATTCTGTGAAGCTATCTTGGGTCAGAAATGGTTTGGATCAAGAATTGGGAAGCTGGAATCATAGAAGTTAAGATCAGCAACACCTTGCTAGAGTCTGAATTGAAGCTGTAAAGTCTGAATAGAGGACTGTACTAATCTGAAACAAATGCAGAAAATCTGTGCTAAAACAGAGGAAAGAAAAAAAATTTCTGTGCCGATCAGTAATTGAATTGCAGCTGAACTAATCTGAATTGAATTGCAAGGGTTGCTGACAAGAATTAAGAATTAAACCTTCACCAGCTATCAGAATTCTGGAGAGCAGCAAGGTTGAGAATGTGAGCTGAAAATGCAGCTAGAAAAGAAAAAAAAATCAGTGGGAATGCTAGTAAGGCAGTTTTTGTATCAACTTGAAACTGAATTCGGGTTTCCGAGGCTATGAATCAAGGCATTAAGTATATAAATGTATCAAAAAGTGTTGAGTACATCCACTGCTGATCGGAACAAAGAAAATTTGGCTGATTGGATTTTCAGATCAAAACAGAAAAAAAAAATGCAGTGAATCAGTTCACTTAGTGAAGCATTTAAATTCTCCACTACTAGTTGATGCTAACTGCTGTTAAGAAACCAGAGAATTGCAAGGATGAAGAACTTGATGATTCTGAATTCTGGAATTGCTTGCGTGGAGTTGAAACTTGAAACAGAAAAAAAATGCAGCTATGAAACAGAAAAAAAATTGGAAACTAAGAACAGCAGATGCAATTCCTTTGAAGCTCACGACAGTGTTGGATTGGAGCCAGTTTCTGATAAGGATTTGGGAGCTGGGCACAACATGATTGAACAAAATGAAGACTAAAAACAGGAAGTAACAGCCGACCATAAAAGCAGAGAAAGCAGAAAAAAAAAAAAAAGGGAAACAAAGTGGCACACAAATGGAATTTCGGTACCATGAAACAAGTGAAGTTTTTCTCATCCGAATTAAAGCCTTGCTCCACTACATTTCTGACTTTGCTAGAGGGTTATAAAAAAAAAGAAAAAAAATGAGAAAAGAGAAGGAAGCAAGGTTGGCACGCAAAAGCAAAATTGACACATTGAAACCAATGAGGCTCTCTTCATCCGAATCAAGGGCAATGCCAAATTCTTACTCCACCACACTTTTGACTACAATAGAGGACTGTAAAGAGGGCAAAGTACATTGGAAATATTCTTGAGCATCCAAGTTTTCCACTTCATCAACTTCTCTATTTTCTAAACTTTTACTTCATTCTTACCTTTTCATATGTCTTTAACTCTTGAATAAACTTTTATAGATGTGGATCCGAATCATGAATAATGGTGGAGAGTAGATAACAAGCAAGCATATGGTAGTGCAAAAAGCATGTGCGTTTGAGTGAGCTCCACTTTCATCATGAACTTAGAACTCAAAAAGAGAGCCACCAACACTTCCCTTGAAAGGTTTAGTGAGTTAAATTCATTTCAATGAATCATGAAGGATGAAAATGCCAAGTTGTTGATTTAAGGACGAGATACTAATCCATAGAGCTTAGATTTTTGACAATTGACAACCTTAGGTAATTTCTTTTCAATTGCTTCTAACTATGTTTGGAAAGAATCTAAGGGATACATATTTAGTAGTTTTCGCGAGACGCTTAAGCTTAAGTGTGGGGGAGTTGATAAGTGCTATTTTGTTGATCATTTCAGATTATAAAATCCATGTTTGACCCATATTTTACTTGCTTAATATTGAATTTGGCCTAGGTTTTATGAATTTATTCTATTTTGGGCTTCATTGTAAATCTTGATACATTGGAAATATTTTGGCCCTAAATTATGAATATATTTTTATAGGCTTGGAAGGATCATGGACCTAGGTCATGCGGGGTCAAACTTGAGTCAGAAGTGGGCCCGGATCGAGTGATCAAGCATCCGACTAATATGGGCTGTCCGATTCAAAAACGGATAGATCTGAGCCATCTGAGAACTTTTGATGCAATCCGAGCTGGGGTTAAAGCTAATCAAGCACTCAGGTCAAGATATGAAATTTTCATCCAAATCAGAGATCATTTAGCCGTTGGATTAAGCTCGAGAGGATCTAGACCGTCCATTCAAAGATTAGGTTGATCTGAGCCATCCGTTGCAAATCTGGAAGATCCGAGCCACTGAGAGGCAGATCCTAACCCATGATTAAGATTTTGGAGAGATTGGGCTCGATCAGATAAGAATCAGTCATTGGATGAGTTCTAAGCAATTTGGGACGTCCATTTCCAAACTATATAAACTGAATTCTCTTCCCCGATCGGTTGTCGCGTCTTCGCCACAGTTTTCACTTCTTCGCATTTTTTCTTACTGTTCTTCTTCAATTTTCTTCATCTGAGGGCGTGACCACTTCGATTCCCATCTTGGATCAAGTTCTAGATCGTCGGATCTTCTTCTCCGTGAGATTTTCAGCTCCAATTCGCCCAAGAACAGAGCTGATTGAGGGTTTCATCAGATCTGCTATTCGATTGCTTGGATCTCATTTGTGTGCCATTTTCATCCATCTGAGCTAGCCGGAGGGTTCTCTGGAGTGTTTTGATCATCCCCAAGCCATCATCGCAATCAGACACAACGAGATCGAGCAGATCGGATGGGTTTTTCAGATTTGAGCAGAGTTTGAGTTTGATTTGATCACTGAGACAGATTTTCTAGCGATCTGTGGAGCTAAGGGGATCGAGGCTCACTCTTGTGTGACGGCAAGAAGATCTTGAGCTAAGGAAGGGATCGAAGCTTAGTTTCTTGCGATTTCTTGTTTCTCATTAGTAGTTTAATTGCAACGTATCATTTCCATTTCTGAATTTGTATCAGTTAAATGCAGTTTTGTTGAATTGTTCTTGCGTTTATTAGTGTTTCAATTCTGCACTCTTATTAGCTCGATTACTTGTTTAGTGAACAATAGCTCTAATTTCAGTTTGCATTTCTGCTGTTCGTATCAGTTTTCTGCTTTCTTTCTTGCTTATCAAGTTCGTTTCTGAATTCTGCAGTTTACTTCAAATTCAGTTTGTGTCCAGTTTTAATTATGGGAATTGGAGATAACTGTTAGTGTGCTAATGCATTTGATCTAAGTTTGCTTTGCATTTAGTTTCATTTATGCATTCTTGCTCAGCTTGTTGCTTACCAGTTTTCAGTTTGCGTCTCAACTTCATTTCGGCAATGTTTCAGTTTTTCATTTCTGAATTGGTGTCAAGTAAACATTAGTTGAATTCAGCTTACTTCTCTGAACTTTAGATTAGTGCATTCGAACTCAGTTTACCCTATTAGACTCTGCATTTGAATTGTTGTTTCATCCCTGCATTCAGTTTCTGGAATCCTGGATTCATTTCTGCATTCGACAATTTCAGTTCTATTGTTGAAATGTTCAGTTTATAATTTCTAAAGCTATATCAATGGAACATTAGCTCTTCTAAATCCTATCTGATCACTAGTTTTGTGCAATTAATTTCAGCTTGCTTGTTTGTTTGTTTGTATTTGCATCTGATTTGTTGCTGCCTTTTTGCTTTAATGCTCTGAATTCTTGCATTTTAATTCTGAATTAAGCTTGTTCCTGCCTTGATCAGTCTTCAGGTTTCAAATTTCTTCATTCATCCTTGCATATCACTTTATTGATAGCCTAGCCTTCCAAGCCGAATTGATCAGTTATAATTTCTGCATTTAGATTAAGTTTTTCGGCACATAAGTTTTTCTCATTTTGGTATCAAGTTTGTTCAATTTCTTGCATTTTGGTACCAAGTGATGTTTCGGTACTGCCATTGTATCAGTTCTTCATAGATTGCTTAGCATTTGGTTTGTTTTGAGTGGTAATTCCTGAAGCTAATATCTGCGTTAGTATCAATCGAAATTTGGTTTGATTTGATATTAGATTTGTTTTCCAAATTCGGCTAAGCTGCATTTAAGTTCCCAATTGTTTGAGTTCATTAGTATTGCAAACAATACCCAAATCTTATTTGAAACCCAAAAATATTTGACGACACATAAACTCGATCTTGAATCAAACAACCTTACTAGCCCTAGGAAAAATACGACCTGTGGCCCCTTAACTACATTTTTATCTTTGCTAGCAAAAAGGGTTTCCAACTTCACAAATATCTAAATTTGAAACCCACATTCATGACACTTAGCCTCTTTTGGGTTCATTAGCCCCTAAGCTAGGACTTTCCAATCACCTAACCCTCCGAGTTAGGAATTTCCACGCCTAGCCCTCCAAGCTAGGACTTTTCCACGCCTAACCCTCCAAGTTAGGATTTCATCCACCTAGCCTCGAAGCTAGGACTTTTCCACACCTAGCCCTCCAAGCTAGGACTTTTCACACCTAACCCTCCAGGCTAGGACTTTTCCACACCTAATCCTCCAGGTTAGGACTTTTCACACCTAGCCCTCCAAGCTAGGACTTTTCACTAACCTAGATTCTCAAGCTAGGACCTGACCCTCCAAGCCAAGGTTTCATCAAACCTAGTCCCACTAGGTATGCCTAGTCCACGACAAGGACATAATCATAATCATCTAATCAACCTAAACTAAAATCAGTGTCAACACCAAAACAACAATCAGGGTCAGACTGCATCAACACCGGCCACCACCTCTTCCTCTCCTTCTTGTTGCGTCGCCGACCACCACCTCCACGGATGAAGATCCTCGCCGGCCACCAAGAAGAATTCTCCTTCCCTTGCTAAAGACGACCACTAAAGGAAACAAAGGGAGTGGCATCTCCCTTTGTGCGCCGCCCAACCCTAAACCCTAGGGTTTTGCTACCGGCCAAGAGGGAAGAAGAGAGGAGGAGGGAAACCCAAGAGATTAAACCAAAGAGTTATAAAATCAAAGAAGTTATTATTTTTGGTCTAGGCTTTATGAGGTATTTATAGGCTACAATAGGGACCATGAGGAGGACATGGTTCTTGGCCACCTAATGGATTTTTTTTCAGCCGTAAAAATTTTTTTTAGCTACAAAAATTTTTAGCCACAAAATCGGATCTGTTAATAATGATCCAATCCATTAAAGGATCATTATTGAATTACCTCACCTACCCCCATAATAAAATATGTGCTCCAATATATTTTTGTACAAAATTCTCCTCATGTTTAAGATATTACATGTCCGTTAATTAATTAATTAATCAGATAATTAATTAATTATCTTCTAACTCCATGAGTAATACCACTCAACCTTATTATCATGCCGGACCAAGTCCACCTGCAGGGTTTACATGATAAACTTTATGAGCACCTCAAGGGGACATCATCATCCTAAAATACAACACGGTTTCCTCCAATAATCAACGACACACCATGCAAATAATACTATTTCCCAATTTACCGAGCCTATCGATTTAATGAATAAATCTCGCCCACTGGTAAATCAAAGAAATAAATACTAAGTACATGTGCCCGTTATTATATCGGGATTAAGAGCATGTACAAAATAATATCTTGTGGTCTGATTCAATTATATAGTCAGTATAAATTGAATCACCTCAAAGTTGGTCTGCTCAATACACTCAGAGTGTACTAGTGTAACTCTATGGTCAAGACATACCATATCAAATTATACTACAACCATGCCAATGGTTTGTCCAAGACCATCTAGGTTGTGAGCCTCTTCTTATACTCTACAAGGGACTGATAACATGATCTTCTGTGTGACACCACACACTATGCTATCTACAGTGTAAAGTATTAGACAACATGCACACACATATATATAGATATAAAATGCAATCATGATCATGTAATTCTTATTCCAAAATATAGATGTTCATACAAAAGGCTAGGCTCTTAGTATACATCCTAGCAGTAGAAAGTACTGACCTAGATGGTATCAAGCATGTACACTATTGTTTCCAGAGCGTATCCCTAGAACAAAATCGGCAACTTAGAGCAACTCATCATTAATCTAACCTACTCCATAAGAGACTTTTTCCTTCATCTTTTGTTGTACCGTTCTATTGGGGTATACCAGGTGAAGACAATTGCGATTGAATCCCAATCTCTGATAAGCAAGTCTTATACTCTCCCAAGATATTTTCATCACCACGATCCAATTGTAGTATCTCGATACTTTTACCTTGATGTTTCTCTACATCAGTCTTGAATTCTTTGATCTCATCAAAGTATTCAGACTTGAAGTACATCTAGTAAATGTACCTCTACCTTGAATAATTGCCCATAAAATAGACGAAGTATTCAAGGCTACCTCCATCCTGGATAGACTAAGGACTTACACAAATCAGAATGAATTAGTTCATAACACATCTTTTGGCTCTAAACCCCATGGCCTTGAAAGGCCTCTTGGTCATCTTACCCTCCAAGCAAGATTCAAAGGTTTAGGAAGTCTTCCACTACCAATGCACCCAAGGACCCATTGGAGAATCCTACTGTGGTCAATAAGACCAAGCTTTAGATGCCAAAGATATGTTTGGTTCTTTTAGGAAGGAACCTTTCTATTATTTTGGTTAGATAATGAGCTATTAACATCTAATTGCGCCATAGGAGCTTTTGGTTTTAAAAGGACCAATTGCCAATCAATGCACCTTAATAGATAATCTTTCTATTCTAGTTTTCATAAAAAGCAATAGAATATCTTATTCCAAAAACTGAACAAATGTTCTTTCCAAAAATCTAGGTACATAAAAGCAATCTCTTTAAAACCAAAACTTTATCATCCTATCTAATAGACAAATAAATAACTCCCAATACACTAGTTGTAACGCCCGCCCCTCCTTACCTTATAAAAAGGGAAAGGCGGCGCTACGCGAACATACATACATAAATATATACCTTAACGCAATGGAACAATTTAAAACATGTAAACATATCTTAAAACATGGGAGCATGCTTGGTATTCATATGCACAACTTGGTTCAAAACTTTTAATTCAAGAAGTACATTAGGCAATCATGTGAACTTACGACATATAAGACTCTAGATGAGGAATGAGCTACTAAGCAAGCATGACATTTATATGAGAGGAACCTTAGACTCAACTACAACCTATGGCCTAACCCGTGGCATGTGAGTACGTACACCATATAGAAGCATGTGAGCATTAACATAGGTTTTAGAGTTTACACATGGCATTTAAAGGTAAGAATCGAACTACATAGGCATCAACTTTAACACCCTAGAGTATGTTACATAATTCATATTGAGTCTTTAAACAAGCAAGTTCTAAACATGAATTCCATGACAAGTGCTAATTATAGAAATATTGTATTTTAGAAATGAACACAAAACATAGCATGTTGTACTATACGAACAAACATAAGACATAGTATGGTATATTAATATAATAATCTAACGTCAACAAGTGTATCAATGCGGAAACTTAATACATGGATAAATTCGTGATTCATAAGCAAGCATAAGTAACAGGATCTCTTCCACCGTGCCACTGTCACACACATCCTTGCCCCTCCTACTGCTCCCTTTAGTTTAGCATGCCCTTACCCTTTTCTGTAGTATAAGGAAACACTAAACTATAAGCATATAAACTTAGTAAGATCCTTTCCTACTCACAAAAACCATGCGTTATGAATTGAACATAGAGAAAGTTTAACAATAACATATGGAAGGAATATTCATATCACAAGAATACTTCAACTTCAAGTATTGTAATTCAAGTAGGCACATAATATGTGATAAATATTTTTATGCATGAGGGATGTTTCTTTGAAAACATATATGTATAGGTACTTGAACATAACTCTCAACATAAGGGCCGGCATTGTACCATATTCATAATTTGCGCGCATCCCTTAGATAGATACGAGGTAGCTAATCCCGACCTACTAGAGAACTAAGCAACCTTCGGCCTAGGAGCAACGTAGGAGCCCATCCCAAGGTCCATTTTAGGATCCGGTACAAGCCCATACAAAAGTAAAATATCGTATCATATTTCATTTCTTTTCATAAAGAATGCTCTTAGAATCTTCTAGACATTCCATCATACATAAGTCATGCATAACATAGGTATGCCCTAAGGGCCTAAACATAATCATAATTCATGGAGCCTAACATAAAGCATACATGAATAAGGCCTAACATAATCATAAAGTAACATAGAAACATGCCAATATTATTATGTCATTTAATGAATCATGGAAATATGATCTGATCTCTTAAGCAAATAGAAAGCATACTTAGGGTTTTTAGTCTCCTCTTAGGCCTAAAGCTAAGACTTGGCCGAACCCCCCTTCCCTCTTCAAGCAACATAAGAAATCATAAGATCATGCCATCATTCATATAACACATCACATATCATGGGAAGTCATTTGCAAGCATAGTTGTGGTTTGATTCTAATCATAGGCATGGTTCTAGGGCCGAAACCCTTGTCCCCTTTTCAAGCAACCATTAGTGACATTAAAATCATATAACATTCATTTAACACATATCATATCATAGGAAATCATTAGCAAGCATAATTGGGGGTTTAACTTGACCGTAATCATAGTTTTAGGGGCTTGGACGAAACCTTCAAGGGGCCTACTCTATGATTTAAGTAACATAACACCCAAAGCAATTATACTACAGGTGAGGGGAGACTTACTTCTTTTGCTTGGTTACCATCAATCTATATACCCTTAAATTGAGAGCGATGAAGACCTCCTTGCTCTTAGGATCTCCTTTGTTCTTCTCGCCTTATAAGGGATCTTAAGTCTTCAAGAGATCTCCCTTGTGAAGCTTTCTAGGGATGAAACCCTAGATGGGGTTTTCGGAATTGGTAGATGGAGAGGGAGAGTTTCGGTGGGGGTGGAAGGAGGAGAAGAGAACAAATTTCTAATGCCTCTTGTCTCTTCACTTAGTATAAAAGAGGGGGGAGTGCTATTGGGAAAGAAAGAAGAATTTAGTTGAGGCTAAAGGAGGTTGAAGAGGTACCATGTGAAGAGGCACCATGCCCCTTCACTTGGTATAAAAGAGGGGGATGAGGAGTGAAGAGACACATAAGTTACTTTTCTCCTTTTCTTCTTCCACCAAGGCTCTTCACAAGTGCCTCCTCACCTTGTGCCTCACCACATGGTGCCTCTTCACATCCCCTACCTTTAACTACAATTTTTCTCTCTTTCTTAACAGCATACCCTTGTTGAGGCTATTGGTTATCACATGCATCATAAAGCTTTGCTACCACCTAAGGTCCAAGGTTCAATCCTTGGCAAATGCTACTTTTTGGTTCTTTTCCCCCATTTTTTTTTTTGAAAAGTCCACATAATGCCCATTAAGAATTATACTAAAATTCCACATAAAATCCATTAAGAATTATATTAAAATTCATATTAGTGTTCATGTAAAAATTGAGAGGATTTTACGAGCGTTACAATCACCCATACCTTATAAAGAGTTCATCCTCGAACTTAGAATAGTTCTAGGTACTTTTGTTTCATATCGTCCTCGTGTTCCCATGTGGCCTCTTCAAATTGTTGATTTCGCCATAGGACCTTTACTAAGGGCACTTTCTTGTTCCTTAGCCTTTTGACTTCTCGATCTATTATCTGGATAGGTCGACTTTCATAACTTAGGTCCTCTTAAACTTGCACTGTCTGCGGCTCAATCACTTGGTCTGCGTTGGGAACACATTTCTTGAGCATCGAAACATGGAATACGTTGTGAATGACTGACATCTCTTGGGGCAGCTCTAGCTCATAAGCCACCTTGCCAACTCTTTTCAGGATCTGGTATGGTCCCACATAATGCAGACTTAACTTTCCCTTCTTCCCGAATCTCATTACTCCTTTCATAGGAGTCACTCGGAGGAATACTGAATCCCCAACATTGAATTCTAAGGGCCTACGTCGCATATCGACATAGTTCTTTTGCCGGCTTTGAGCAGTTTTTATTCTTTGGCGGATGTTCTGTATAGCTCAGGTGGTGTCGTCGATGAAATTGGTCTTGAGTCCCATTTCTTTCTTTTCACCGCTTTCATACCAACATATTGGAGACCTACATCTCCTCCCGCACAATGCTTCATAAGACGCCATTCCAATATTAGCTTGATAGCTATTATTGTAAGCGAATTCCGCTAAGCAAAAATATCGGCACCAACTCCCTTTGAAATCCAGGGCACAAGCTCATAACATATCCTCTAGTACATGGTTTACATGTTCCATTTTCCCATCTGTCTGAGGATAAAAGGCAGTACTGAATCGTAGCTTAGTGCCAAGAGCCTTCTGAACACATTCCTAGAAATGTGAAAAAATGACCATCCCTATCCGAAATGATGGTCTTAGGGATTCCATGTAATCTGATGATCTCCTTAGCATATAATTGAGCTAGCTGCTCCATCGAATATGTCATCTTGATTACTAGGAAGTGAGCAGACTTTGTCAATCTATCCACGATTACCTATATCGCATCATATCCGTTCATAGTCTTGGGCAGCCTTGAAATGAAATCCATAGAGATATCTTTCCATT
Source organism: Boesenbergia rotunda (assembly GCA_024364735.1). NCBI lineage: Eukaryota > Viridiplantae > Streptophyta > Magnoliopsida > Zingiberales > Zingiberaceae > Boesenbergia > Boesenbergia rotunda. Next base: position 861,012 of record JAGFNQ010000441.1, read on the forward strand.
TCCATTCTGGAATCTAAATTGGCTGCAGAACTCCTCCGAGTCTTTGGTGTTCTGTTTTAACTCTTTGGCAGGTACTGACATGCTAAGCCACATCTCTTTTCATACCGAACCACCAAAATTTTTCTTTCAGATCTTGATACATCTTGGTGGATCTCAGATGCATCGAATAGGGGGTTCCATGAGCTTCCTCTAATATCTTCTTTCGAAGCTCTGGATAATTGGGAATGCATAGACGATCCCTAAGGTATAGTACCCCACTGTCGGCGATTTGAAATCCATCATCATTCTCTTCTAGGATCTCTTGCTTGATCCTCTGTTTGCTTGGATCACCATCTTGCTTTTCTAATATATCGTCAAACAGTGTCGGTGCTAGCGTCATCGTAGAAAGCTGTCCAGAAATGATCTCAACCCCGTAGCTCATAATTTCTCTTTCTAGTGGTCAGGATAATACTGATAAAGACATCAAGGTGGCACAGGACTTCCTGCTGAGTACATCGGCCACTTTGTTTGCTTTTCCAGGATGGTAGAAGATCTCGCAGTCATAGTCCTTGATTAGCTCGAGCCATCTACGCTGTCTCATATTTAGGTCTTTCTGAGTGAAGAAATATCTCAGACTCTGGTGATCTGTATAATTCTTACACTGAGCTCCATATAAATAATGCCTCCATATTTTGAGAGCGAAGACAACGGCTACTAGTTCTAGATCGTGAGTGGGATAGTTCTTTTCAAGTTCTTTGAGTTGCCTAGAGGCATAGGCGACAACTTTGCCACTCTGCATAAGTACAGCTCCGAGTCCCTATTTGGAGGCGTTGCTATACATATCGAAGCTTTTGTTACTTTCTGGAAGAGTAAGGATTGGAGCACTTGTTAGTCTCCTTTTCATCTCTATGAAACTCTTTTCGCAGTCCTTTGTCCATTCGTACTTTCTGTTCTTTCTGTTAAGAACTGTCATAGGGGCTGCGATTCTTGAGAAGTCCTCTACAAATTTTCTGTAATAGCCTGCCAGCCCGAGAAAACTTCTGATTTCACTGGCATTTTTTGGCCTTGTCCAGTTACTCACAGCCTCAATCTTTATTGGGTCTACCATCACTCCATCCTTGGAGATAACATGACCCAAAAAAGATACTTGATCGAGCCAGAATTCGCATTTGGACAACTTTGCATACAATTGCTTTTCCCGAAGAATCTATAATACTATCTTTAGGTGTTCGGCATGCTCTTCTTGATTTCTCGAATAGATGAGGATATTGTCGATGAAGACGATCACAAATTTGTCGAGGAATGCTGAGAATACCCGATTCATCAAGTCCATAAACATAGCAAGAGCATTTGTCACTCCGAAGGGCATAACGACCAACTCATAATGTTCGTATCTTGTTCGGAAAGCTATCTTCAGTATATCATCCTGTTTCACTTTTACTTGATGATAGCCAGACCTTAGATAAATCTTAGAGAAGATAGTGGCTCCCTTCAACTGGTCGAACAAGTCATCTATCCTCGGGAGGGGATACCTGTTCTTGATCGTCACATTATTTAACGGTCGATAATCTATGCACATTCGCATAGACCCATCTTTCTTCTTCACAAATAGTACTGGAGCTCCCCATGGAGAGTGACTAGGGCGAATAAGTCCCTTGTCAAGTAACTCCTGTAGCTGTCCCTGAAGCTCTTTCAATTCAGCTGGCGCCATACGGTAAGGTGCTTTAGAGATCGGGTTAGTACCAGGAATCAGTTCGATCTCAAATTCAATCTCCCTATTAGAGGCTAATCCTCGTAATTCATCGGGGAATACCTCTGGGTAGTTGCATACAACTCTGACCTCTTCTAGCTTCTGGTCCTTTGCTTGACTTGTGTTGACCACATGTGCTAGATACCTAGTGCATCCCTTGTCTAACATCTTTTACGCTCTTATAGCTGATAAGAATTTCGTGGTTCTTTTCCTTTGCTCTCCAATAAATTCAAACATAGATTCTGCCTCGGGCTGAAAGACCACTCTTCTCTTACGGCACTCAATAGAAGCACCGTATTTGCTCAGAAAATCCATACCCAATATAACATCATAATCCTGCATGTTGAGTACTATCAAATCGCAATAGAGTTCTCTTTCGGCGATTCTGACCGGTATGGCACGTAGCATGTGGGTGGATGCCATTATTTCTCCTGAAGACAAGGCCATTAAGAACTTGCAATCTAGAACTTGTGTAGGTATATCTATCTTCTTAGTGAATGACATAGAAATAAACGAGTGCATTGCCCCAGTATCAAATAATGCAGTAGCATACTGACTGAAAATAAATATCTGACCTGTGACAACCGTAGAAGCATTCGCTACTATTGGGACTGAGTGCATATTGACATGGATGCAGGTTCGTAATTTTTAAAATTAATTACGTGCAGCGGAAGGTTTAGCATAAATAATTTCTAAAATTATTTAACCACACATCTAAGCATGCAACCTTATGTTGTGTAGACATGATCATATATTAAAAATTTTGCAGAAACGTAAACTAATTTACTTGTTACCTCGCGTAACTCGAAGAAAGGGACGAGATCCAACCGTAAGCATCCCTCGGAAGCTCCGCCTCTATTCGCGTCCACGCCGAGTATCTTCGGGATGACTTCGCAAAGCCACGAGTTTCGTGTTCTCGAGAACTACTAGATTCTCCGAGAACGCGACAAGAAACCAAGAGAGAAGTAATCATATCGGAAAAACTCACCACCAAGGTTAGCCGGAATCACAATTCTGGCGAGGAGGAGGAAGATGACTTGCGCCCAATCCCAAGGTGATGATGGCCGGAGAGGAAGATCGTCTCAACAGAAGAACTTAGTCGTCTCGGTGCTTCTCCTTGTGCTCACGACAAGAAGAAGGGAGAAGAAGGGAGAGGCCGGCCAAGAGAAAGAAGGGAGGAGAGGGAGAGAGGTCAAGCAAGAATACTTGGATTATTTCAAATGAATTCCAAGCCTTGCCTTGGGTCCTTTTTATAGTGGCCTATCAACCACCAAGTCTCTTTTTTCTTATGAAATAAATTTTCATAACAAATTTATCATATAAATTTTCTATGACTTATTCTATCATGCCAAGTCTTGATTTTATATCATAGTTAAAATCATATTTTAATTCATGATAAAAATCAACCAAGTCCCTTTTTTCTTATGGAATAAATTTTCATAAGAAATTTATCATATAAATTTCTCTATATAAATTTTTTTATATAAATTTCTTTATCATGGTAAATCAATCCATGATTGATTTTATAAAATAAAATAAACCAATCCATGGTTCATTTTAATTTCCTTGAAAAATAAATTTTTTTATATAAATTTTTTTATTATGGTAAATCAATCCATGATTGATTTTATAAAATAAAATAAACCAATCCATGGTTCATTTTAATTTCCATGAAAAATAAACCAAACCTTGGTTTATATAAAAAATTTATATCATCCATAATTTTATAAAACAAACCACACTTGATTCATTTTATAAATTGAACCAAACAATTTGGTTCCCTCCCTTTGTTGTGGCCGGCCAAGCAAAGAGGGTGGGGACCCTCTTTGGCCGGCCTATCCAGGCCATGCCCCAATGAATTAAACTCATTTAATTCATCCATTAAGTCTTCAAAAGACTTAGCCATTTTAAACTTCCGATGTGTCTCTGAAAAATTGAGATTCGACTTATCGTTTGGCTCAACCAAACCTAATCTCTCTTGATTGGAAAATCCAATTTTCAACTCGTTTTAAATCTCTCGGATTACTCGTAGTGCGTGTGACTAAATAGGCTTTCGATTTATGTTGGCCGTCTATAATTAACCAATTATAGAACGATCATGAGTGGCACCTAGTAGTACATCATGATCCCCAATTAATCGAAAGATCAATGGTTGACCTCAGAAATAATTCTGAAACCCTTCAGCAGCTATAATGAATCGTTCCCCATTCCCTTCACCATCTTATACCCACTTGGTTCAGGACATTGTCTATGTGTGTCAGTCCCCACTAGGCTGACTACCTCACACCTAGCCCAAGTAACGTTTCCTCGTCCTACGGATTCTAATTACTCTCATGTATCTAAGAGATTCATACTCTGAACATGTCATGCTCTGGCCAGAGGCTTCGAGTAACAATCCGACGATAGGCCTCGGGTATACATCTCCTCGCAAGGAGTGGTGAATCTTTTTTAGGTTTTTCAAACAACTTCGGTCACTTCGGCTTATACCCAATCATCCTGGGTCGACACCTCCTTCGAGATGCTTGCTTAAGATATCAAAGTATATGTCTTTCATGACCAAGATGACTTGAACACCGCAAGTCAAAGGAACATCGCACTTAAGCTGCAGTAAGAACTTCACTGACATGTCTATATGTAGACTACCATATGAAGTTTTACAGCCAGTCACTCCAATGAACTAGTTCCCTTAACTAGCATTCATGTTTATCTCCGGACATCCCAATGTCACCAGCCAGTGAGAATCAGCTGATTAGAGAATAACCCATGCTAGTCTCAACAGAATTGATAGTGTCCGTATTTATCAATTCATCGACTAGGGACAATTTCAATACTTCACAATTGCACATGTAGAGATAATCACTAGTTGTGAATTCGTCACAAATTCTCTCATGCTGTGAATTGTATTGCGGACATTCAGTAAATGAGTTTAAGATCTCAATCAAATACATAAACATGTATACTCAAATAGTGAATATTCATTTATTAAAATAAATGATTACAATCATAAGGCGATTGTCTTAGGACACTTTTCTTATATCACTAACAAACTCCCACTTGGCCTAATGCCAATCGCTACGGTATCCAATACCACAGGCTCTAACATAACCCTCAAACTTGCTTTGAGGCAAGGCCTTAGTTAAAGGATCCGCTAAATTCCTTTCAGTGGGAATTTTCTCAATTTGTATATCATTCCTACTTATAATCTCTCTGATCAGATGATAGCGGCGAAGCACCTGTTTGGATCATTGATGAGACCTTGGTTCCTTTGCTTGTGCAATAGCTCCATTGTTGTCGCAATAAACCGGTATTACTTCATCAATGGTTGGAACCACACCAAGTTCTGAGACAAACTTCTTGGTTCAGACTGCTTCCTTTGCTGCTTCCAAAGCTGCAAAGTATTCCGTTTCCGTGGTACAATCCGCTACGGTGTCTTGCTTGGAACTCTTCCAATTTATTGCACCTCCATTCAAAATAAATACGTATCCAGACTGAGATTTGGAGTCATCCTTATCTGTCTGGAAACTGGCATCTGTATACCCATGTATTATCATATCACCTTCTCCATATATTAGGAACACATCCTTAGTTCTTCTTAAGTACTTGAGGATTGTCTTGACAGCCGCCCAATGATCCATTCCTGGATCAGACTGGTATCTTCTTATGATGCTCAGAGCATACGATACATCGAGCCTAGTACATAATATAGCATACATGATAGATCCTATCGCGGATGCATAAGGAATCTTATTCATGCAAATCCTCTCGTCTTCTGTGCGCGGACACATAGACTTCGAAAGGTTGATCCCATGCCTGATGGGAAGGTAACCTTTCTTGGATTCCGACATGCTAAACCTTTCTAGCACACGATCTATATATGTAGACTGCGAAAGACCAAGCAACCGTTTTGATCTATCTCTATAGATTCTAATCCCAAGGATATAGGTTGCTTCTCCCAGGTCTTTCATGGAGAAAGTTTTGGACAACCAAATTTTAACTGACTGTAAGACTGATATATCGTTTCCTATAAGTAATATGTCATCGACATATAACACTAGGAATACGACTGCACTCCCACTAACCTTCTTGTACACACAAGGTTCGTCAGGATTTTGTGAGAAATCAAACTCTTTGATTGTCTCATCAAAATGGATGTTCCAGCTCCTGGATGCTTGCTTTAGTCCATATATGGATCGTCGAAGCTTGCATACTTTGGTTTTATCAACCGATGTGAAACCTTCAGGTTGTATCATGTATACATCCTCAAGCAGGTTTCCATTAAGGAAAGTTGTTTTCACATCCATTTGCCATATCTCATAATCATAATGAGCTGTTATGGCCAGGAGCATCCGAATGGATTTAAGCATAGCTACTGGCGAATAGGTTTCGTCATAATCAATTCCTTGTTTCTGACGATATCCTTTTGCCACTAGTCTAGCCTTAAAGGTAACAACATTACCTTCCATGTCAGTTTTCTTCTTGAAAACCCACTTGCACCCTATGGGCTTAATCCCTTCAGGTGGGTTAACCAAGTCCCATACTTGATTTTTGTACATGGAATCCATTTCCGACTTCATGGCTTCAAGCCATTTATCCCTTTCTTAATTTTTCAGAACATCTTCATAACTGATAGGTTCGTCATCATTAATGAGTAACACGTGGTTCGATTCACTTATGAGAAATCGTATCTCTCTGGAATATTGCGTGTCCTATCAGACCTACGAAGAAGTGGTGTTGTTTTAAGTTCAACTGATAGCTCATCATTATGAGTTATTGGTTGTGGGTCTAGACTACGTGTATCTGTAATGTCTATTGGAGTTTCTTGAACTTCTTCAAGTTCAATGCTACTCCCACTGTTTTCTTGTAAAAGAAATTCTTTTTCTAGAAATACAGCATGCCTTGAAATAAACACCTTTTGTTCCAAGGGATGATAGAATTGGTAACCTTTCGTTTCCTTAGGGTATCCAATAAATAGACATTTATCAGACTTATCATCCAATTTGTCTGATACAGTCCGCTTTACATAAGCAGGACAACCCCATATCCTTAGGTGAGATAAATGAGGTTTCTTACTATTCCACGTCTCATATGGAGTAGTAGAGACTACCTTGGTCGGGACTCTGTTTAGCAAGTAAACAGCTGTCTTAAGCGCATAGCCCCAAAAGGATTTTGGAAGAGTTGCATGATTCATCATAGATCTAACCATGTCCATCAAGGTTCGGTTACGCCTCTCAGATACACCATTATGCTGTGGTGTATATGGCGGAGTCCATTGAGACAATATCCCATTGTCCCTAAGATAATCTTGAAACTCTTGACTTAAGTATTCACCACCCCGATCGGATCGAAGTATCTTAATACTTTTGCCAAGCTGTTTCTCTACTTCACTTCTGAACTCTTTGAATTTCTCAAAAGCTTCAGATTTGTGTTTCATTAAGAACACATACCCGAATCGTGAGTGATCATCGATAAAGGTAATGAAGTAGCTATAGCCTCCTTGTGCAAGAGTTGACATTGGTCCACATACATCAGTATGTATTAGACCAAGCAATTCTCCCACTGGTTTACCTTTTCGGAAAAGGGTAATTTGGCCATCTTGCCTTTTAAGCATGATTCGCATGTATCAAATGAACCAGGTTCAAATGATTCCAGAATTCCACATCGGTGTAATTTGGTCATGCGTTTCTTGCTTACATGGCCAAGACGACAATGCCACGTATAGGAGTCTATTTGATTATCTATTCGAGCACGTTTGTTGCTAACTTCGATATTGAAAATGTCACCGGATAAATCTAACGTGTAGATACCATTGCATAAAGTTCCGGTCCCATAAAGAACACCATTTAAAGTTATGTAACAACAATTGTTACTAAAAGTTAAATGGTAACCCTTTTCATTCAAGCATGAAATAGATACAATGTTCTTTATTAACGAAGGAACAAAATAACAATTATCCAATTCTAAGACAAGTCCAGTAGGGAGCTTTAGCAAATATGTTCCGATGGCAATAGCAGCAATCTTTGCTCCATTTCCAACTCGCAAATTCGCTTCTCCCTTGACGAGTCTTCTTCTATTCCTTAGCCCCTGTATGTCATTACATATATGTGAGCTACACCCAGTATCAAGTACCCAGGTGTACGAGGAAATAGAGTGACATTCAATAACGAAGATGCCTGAAGAGGATGGGGCATCGGATGCCTTCTTCTTCAAGGACTCAAGATAAACCTTGCAGTTTCTTCGCCAGTGGCCCTCCTTGCCACAGTGATGGCAAGTGCCTTTTGGTGCCTTTTCAATCCTTTTGTCCTTAGTTAACTTATTGGTGTCCAAAATGGAACGCAAATTCAGAGAAGACATGATCAGGTGATTATCCTAGAAATACAAATTGAGGTTATGTGATGAGAAGAATGCATCAATATACATTAATTAAATCCTATTTATTTTTCGAATTGAATAACCCTTTTTATCAATTCGGGAGATCGTAGGAACATCTCCAAATAGGTTGATATCCAACCATAGATAAGAACAACCATGGCTGGGCCATCAAGTTTTTCTTAGCTATGTAGGTAGGTAATTATATCGATTATATATTGCATATATGTAACTATCACATTATGCTATTAACTAATTGAATGTTTGCATAAATCATTGGGTTGTTAACTCATTAACAAGTATGCAACATTATGCATAGCACCCAATTGCACCTCTCTTTACATCGACCTTGGCTATGGCACAACAAATCGATGCTCCAAGCTTAAGGCTAACCCATTAATCAAGAAATAGTTTTAATATGGTTGAAGCTCATTCAACCGTTTAGTCAGGCTTGGATGTGTCCAACAACCAAAACTAAGGATTGACCTCTAACTCCAACTATATTAATCATAAACTAATTCCATGGTTTGAACATGTTGAGGTTCAAGCCGGGCATGGATGTGTCCATCAACCCAAACGAGAAACAAAACTCCGGTTCTAACCATATTAATGGAAGGTGTTGGCCTTAATATTTTGTAAGGGGTTTTGGGTCTCATCCTTTTTCTTTTAAGCACATTCATGACATATAATTATGTCATGTTCTAACGATTTCCTTAATAAAGTATGTATGTGACTTAATTTATCAAGTCTCATTAATTGAATTAGGAACCGGATTTCCTAATTCTAATTTCACACTTTATTCAAGGAATTGTTTTGGGAAACAATTTCCTAAATTGTCATAATCAATTTCGGAAATAATATGTTTAAGACTTTGATTTCTCTAAATCAAATCTTATTAAATTAAGAGACAGATTCCCTTAATTCAACCACATATTATTTTCATGAAAATCTTATTTAAGGAAATATACTACTCTATAGGAAACAATTTTCCTAATTAATTTTGGAGACAATAATATGTAAGAGCATCACCTCATAAATCAAATAAGGAAATTATCGTTTGAGAATCACCTCAAAATTTCCAAGATTTGATCACATATTTTATTTATGGAAAATTAATATCAATAAATAACTTAATTTGGACGGCTCCCCGAGGCTCAATCCAAAATAAGAATTTATTGATAATATAATTTGGACGGCTCCCCGAGGCTCAATCCAAATTAAACATTTGACAATTTAAATTCAATTTAGGAAATTTAATTATAACAACTAACTTTAAATTGGACGGCTCCCCGAGGCTCAATCCAAAATAAAGAATTTTGTAAATAATTTAATTTCCAATTATGAATTTAAATGCCAATTAATATTCCATAATTTGTCTAGACTTTCTTGAAAGAAAGTGCCCAAAATTGCGAGCTTTCCATAAATGGAAAGTTTCCAAAAATAAAAATTTTCAGAATAATTGTAAGTTTCTGGTACAAAGAAAACTTACGTATTTCCAAGATTGGAAAATTTCCAAAATAGAAATTTCAAAATTGGAAAGTTTCCAAAAATGGAAGGTTTTCACAATTATCATAAAATTTCAGAAACAGGGATATTTCAAAAGTTTGCGAAATTTCATGAGGATTTCCAAACTTTGAAATTCCTAAATCTAAAATTTACCATAATTGGAAAGTTTCCATAATTGGAAAATTTTCCAAAATTGAGATCATGACAAAGTTTTCCGCAAAACAATTATATGATTATGTCGAACACTAACCGGCTCTGATACCACTGTTGGGACCGGGTGCATGTTGACATGGATGCGGGTTCGTAATTTTAAAATTAATTACGTGCAGCGGAAGGTTTAGCATAAATAATTTCTCAAATTATTTAACCACACATCTAAGCATGCAACCTTATGTTGTGTAGACATGATCATATATTTAAAATTTTGCAGAAACGTAAACTAATTTACTTGTTACCTCGCGTAACTCGAAGAAAGGGACGAGATCCAACCGTAAGCGTCCCTCGGAAGCTCCGCCTCTATTCGCGTCCACGCCGAGTATCTTCGGGATGACTTCGCAAAGCCACGAGTTTCGTGTTCTCGAGAACTACTAGATTCTCCGAGAACGCGACAAGAAACCAAGAGAGAAGTAATCATATCGGAAAAACTCACCACCAAGGTTGGCCGGAATCACAATTCCGGCGAGGAGGAGGAAGATGACTTGCGCCCAATCCCAAGGTGATGATGGCCGGAGAGGAAGATCGTCTCAACGGAAGAACTTCGTCGCCTCGGTGCTTCTCCTTGTGCTCACGGCAAGAAGAAGGGAGAGGCCGGCCAAGAGAAAGAAGGGAGGAGAGGGAGAGAGCCCAAGCAAGAATACTTGGATTATTTCGAATGAATTCCAAGCCTTGCCTTGGGTCCTTTATATAGTGGCCTCTCAACCGCCAAGTCTCTTTTTCTTATGGAATAAATTTTCATAAGAAATTTATCATATAAATTTTCTATGACTTATTCCATCATGCCAAGTCTTGATTTTATATCATGGTTAAAATCATATTTTAATTCATGATAAAAATCAACCAAGTCTCTTTTTCTTATGGAATAAATTTTCATAAGAAATTTATCATATAAATTTCTTTATATAAATTTCTTTATCATGGTAAATCAATCCATGATTGATTTTATAAAATAAAATAAACCAATCCATGGTTCATTTTAATTTCCATGAAAAATAAATTTCTTTATATAAATTTCTTTATCATGGTAAATCAATCCATGATTGATTTTATAAAATAAAATAAACCAATCCATGGTTCATTTTAATTTCCATGAAAAATAAACCAAACCTTGGTTTATATAAAAAATTTATATCATCCATAATTTTATAAAACAAACCACACTTGATTTATTTTATAAATTGAACCAAACAATTTGGTTCCCTCCCTTTGTTGTGGCCGGCCAAGCAAAGAGGGTGGGGACCCTCTTTGGCCGGCCTATCCAGGCCACGCCCCAATGAATTAAACTCATTTAATTCATCTATTAAGTCTTCAAAAGACTTAGCCATTTTACGCTTCCGATGCGTCTCTGAAAAATTCAGATTCGACTTATCGTTTGGCTCAACCAAACCTAATCTCTCTTGATTGGAAAATCCAATTTTCAACTCGTTTTAAATCCCTCGGATTACTCGTAGTGCGTGTGACTAAATAGGCTTTCGATTTATGTTGGCCGTCTATAATTAACCAATTATAGAACGATCATGAGTGGCACCTAGTAGTACATCATGATCCCCAATTAATCGAAAGATCAACGGTTGACCTCAGAAACAATTCTGAAACCCTTCAGCAGCTATAATGAATCGTGCCCCATTCCCTTCACCATCTTATACCCACTTGGTTCAGGACATGGTCTATGTGTGTCAGTCCCCACTAGGCTGACTACGTCACACCTAGCCCAAGTAACGTTTTCTCGTCCTACGGATTCTAATTACTCTCATGTATCTAAGAGATTCATACTCTGAACATGTCATGCTCTGGCCAGAGGCTTCGAGTAACAATCCGACGATAGGCCTTGGGTATACATCTCCTCGCAAGGAGTGGTGAATCTTTGTAGGTTGTTCAAACATCTTCGGGCACTTCGGCTTATACCCAATCATCCTGGGTCCACACCTCCTTGGAGATGCTTGCTTAAGATGTCAAAGTATAAGTCTCCATGACCAAGATGACTTGAACACCGCAAGTCAAAGGAACATCGCACTTAAGCTGCAGTAAGAACTTCACTGACATTCTATATGTAGACTACCATATGAAGTTTTACAGCCAGTCACTCCAATGAACTAGTTCCCTTAACTAGCATTCATGTTTATCTCCGGACATCCCAATGTCACCAGCCAGTGAGAATCAGCTGATTAGAGAATAACCCATGCTAGTCTCAACAGAATGATAGTGTCCGTATTTATCAATTCATCGACTAGGGACAATTTCAATACTTCACAATTGCACATGTAGAGATAATCACTAGTTGTGAATTCATCACAAATTCTCTCATGCTGTGAATTGTATTGCGGACATTCAGTAAATGAGTTTAAGATCTCAATCAAATACATAAACATGTATACTCAATAGTG